>BMAO01029238.1:0-66002 GCA_019973975.1 Trichonephila clavata
ATGTGCTTAATATATAATTATTAAAATATATTCTTAAAACTGAATTAAAAGTTTTAAGATAAAAAAAAGTAAATAACAAGGGACCACATGCACACATATGCAGGGCGTCCCCAGGGATGTTTTAAGACTTCTTGAGGCCCTTTGGGTCGTTATGTAAAAGTGGGCCCGGGTCCCTAAATAAAGGTAGGTGCCACCTATGACCCTTAAAAATAGGCAGTGCATAGAATATACGTTGTCAAATACTCGTACAAACAATAACCCGAAACAAATCAATACACATGACTTACAATCGCGCAAACCGGCTCGACCAACTGCCGCAATTTGACTGAATGATTAATGATGGTGTATGGTGGTAAGTTTATTCCTATATATGGACGATGGTCCTCACATGTAGCCAGTTGACATATCGTCCAAAATTCACAATTTTTCGGAGAATACAATGGGAAAAACATTTAATCATTGAAATCATTCGAATCATGATCTTATAAAGACTGAGTCAAGAACGAGATGAGGCCCCCATTGTGTCCGAGGCCTGGACCCAGTTGGATCACGCCTTAAGACGTCCCAGGTTTATTGGGACGAACTTTAAGGAAAGGTAGAAAACATCACACAGATTCAGATTTGTATTGTAACCCATGGTCGGAAGTCTTCTTTCGATGCTAAGGGGCGTTGTTCACAAGAACATCGGAGGAAACATACAAGCATTACCGTAGTCATTTGAGCTGTCTCCGCCCGCAGGGGAGTATGGGACAGTTTTACGAACACCTAGCTGGCAGGTTTGCACCCGATTCACGGATTGGCAGAACGAAATACATGAGCAGCAGAAAGAATGTTTTTTTTTTCAATGGGGCTGCGGATTGATATTTTAAAGCTTTGCAGACCTAGTAGGCATCCTATAGGCGAATACCAATGACCGCAGGTAATTTTGTGCGCAATTTCCTCCACAGATAGAGGCCTTGAGATCTGACGATGTGAACTTGTACTAGGATGTAATTTTGTCGAGAGCATCCAAGTCAAACAGACACCCTGAGGATTTTTCACATGTCGTATAATCATACGACATGGCCGCTGTCAATTTTCTGCATCAAGAAAATTCACCGACTTGGGCCGGGGTCGAACCCGCAACCTTGGGTGTAGAAAGCCAGTGACAAACCAACCACGCCGCCCAGCCGGTTGCAGAAAGAACGTATTGCGAAAGGTTACCACAGAAAGATGTATCGGACTCCTGAATGTTTACTAATTTGCATCACAGTTTGTGTGAATATGGATAATTACGAGTTTATTTGCATAGTGAGAGCGGGCCACGAGTAACTCACAAACTTCCAGAATAGAGCAAAATGTGTTGGAAACTGTTTGAAGGAATCCTGGTACCAGCTTACTAGCCATTGCTGCTGACATAGGAAGATCTCGGAGTAGTGGCCAATCGTGTTTTGCAATGTGAAAGCAAACCAATATACTCATACCATCTTCAAAGTGTACAATCACACAAATCGTGATGCAAAATAATAAACATCGGTGGTTTAGTGCATCTCACTGTGGGTACTTACCTTTCTCGATACAATCTTTTGGCTTCTCGTAAATTTCCTTTGGCCAATTCTTAAAACAGGTGCATATCTGCCTGCTAGGTGATAGTTTAACTGCTCCATACTCATCTGCGGGTGATGACAGCTCAAATGACTATGGTAGTGCAGATCTGTTTCCTGCAATTCTCTTGTGAACAACGCCACCTAATGTCAGACGAATATGTTTCCGACCATAGGTTGCTATGGAAATCAGAATCTTTGTGATGTCTCATACTTACCCTTAAAGTTTATCCCAATAATCCTGGAACAACCCCTGCTGAAAAATACCACACAATAATAATAAGAATGCATTCCTAACTCGAGAGGTATTCGTAAAACATAGAACTGCATACTTTTAAAAATACATAATGAAACTATATAATGAACAACATACTTTTTTCCTTATTTAATTTAATGATCAGGCTTATTCAGGGTTAGAATTTAATTTTTTTCGGACTGAAATTAGGGTTATGGTAATCGAGGGGTTATGGTCTCATATTTTTGGCGGTGTTATTTCTGTTGAATCATGGATTAGAGTTCGGGTGTTTCCAAAAACCTACGATGTAGAATAGCAGAAAAAATCTAAAGCTGTTGAAGTTAAAATACCTCACTGTGAAAAATCAGTCTTGAGTTTTAGTAATTTTAAATACGAGTAGGTTATATATATTCAATAGAAAATTATATTGAAAAAATGTTCTACCCTTTCTATAGTTCCGAAGGGAGTTGGTACATCCAGATAAGGTAAAATAAATTCCAGACGTACAATCCTAACAAAGCTTAAAATGATCTCTGATTTAAAATTATTTCATTTACAATTATTACATTATAATAAATTATACCAAAGCACACGAAAAAACTCAGAACAGCCAATTAATAGAGGTAAGTTCTAAAGTATGTCAGTTCGCCTCAAACAAAAATTAATTTCGACTCACATACGACACAACTAATGCGTCCTCTTGTAGAAGAAAGCGCACTTGACTTGCATATTGTTTAACATTGCTGTTTTAACACTCATATTGGCGGTGTGTAGAAATTTGTCAACTCGGATATCGTACTCGTCACTTAACCAAAATTACGAAGTTCGTTGCCAATAGCCCCTTGCATTGCTTTGAAGTGTGACTTAATAAACAATGAATACGGATGAAAATAAATAACATTTATTTTTATAATAGAAAATGAAATATTCAGATTTTTTATGATTTAAAAATAGAGCGAATTTTTAAGTTCATGTAGACAAATAAGTTTTTGTCTCAGTACATAAAAGAAGTTTTTCGTGATGCTGAAATAAATTTATTACTTACTATCACAACAATTCCTACGTTCAAGATAACTCGCCAAGTTGGCAATCTCGGTTTCGCATGTGTCGTACGCGCACAACCATACTTTATTTCATATGATGTCACGAATATGGCTGCGATAGTACATTATTGCAAGCTCTCGCAAAAAAAATATGGCAACGGTTGCCTGGACTGGAATTGTTACGTGTGAAGAAAGGTACTGTCTTATACAAAGACTTAATCAAAGGAACTAAGTACTCAACTTTCCAGGAAGCTGCATGAGCCGCAGCTTTATCCAAATTTGAGAATTTTATCTATGAATTGTTTTATGATGCAGCTTCAGTGATGAATTTAACTGAAGAAAAGCGCCAAGAACGAATTTTACGAAAAAAAAAGAACAAATAAACAGAACTACATAATACATGTAAATTGAATTTTTACAATTTGAGCAATGAATATGAATAGTTGTATAATTTGTACAAGGGGGGTTGGTCAGCCGCTAGGGGGACAGGGGGTTATTCCCTCTCTAGTGTTTCATTAAAAATAAATAGCATTTAAACGTTCTACAGCTCATAAATTTACTAAATCATCCTTTCGAATTTTCATCCTGTCACTGTGGGGAAAAAAATTGCACATTTCTCATCCTTATGCACACATTTAATTCAAATATTTCCCTATTTCTCCTACAACTTCAATTCAAATTTTTACTGTCAAGTAAACCCAAAACTTTTATGAAAAGAAGAAAATAACATAGGAAACTAGGTTGAGCGATTATAGTTATTAAAATAAATTACCCGGTACTTTTTCGGAAGAGCAAATATTACCGAGCATTAAAATGTCGTTTACATGAAAAGGTGGTGAGAGATATAAGCGACATCGTAAATTGGAAGGAGCTTTTAAAAACACTGGGGTAAAAAGAGTTAACACAAAGTGATAAAACCGCTCTCCTGAATAGGAAGAGGGAAGAATAATAAAAAAATTCCCTGTTTCGCGAAGGTAGTAACTATGTATAGTTGAAGTTAAGTGATTGCTATTTTGTATTTAATAGCTCACTTAAGAGAGAACTTATTATTTGTTACTCAAGCATTTTAACTGGTTGCACATTTCTTGTCCTTTGTAAGCCTCAGTGAGGACTGAGTTCTCTTATTTCTTTTATCTTTTTTAACGTATAAAATACGTGCTTATTTTCTGCTACATTTTTAATTTGGCATGGATCCTGTTGTCAAGAAACGTTTTATTTTTTAAATGTTGTAAATTTTGTTAGTTTTTGTGAATATTTTTAATTAAAATCTATTATTCTCACGTTTTTTCTTGAATTGGTTCTGTTGGTACAACATTTGCTCAAATCTTTTTTAGTTAATGACTACACGAGCTAAGTGAATTTGATGAAAAAGCAGAAATGTAATAAAATTATAGAATATTTTATATATATTTAAAAAATAACTGTTAGTTTTTAAGATGAATTTTATTATTTTATATTTAGGCATATGTAATTTTTTTTTAATATTTTATGTAAACTAACTGAGTTTATTTTTATATATGTAAATCTGGAAGAAATATCTTTTTAACTTTCTCCATTTTCCCGGATTGGCAACAGTCCGTTTTCTGATATCCCACTAGTTGCAACGGTTGAACTAAGCCTAACAAAATATAAGAATTCTTCAAATTTTAAGGCAATTTTCTACACTCTTACGTTATAGAACCAAACTTTCATAACAGATCTATAAATTTTACAAAAATGATTTTTTTTATTTACCCCCCCCCCCCACAAAAAAAAAAGGGAATTTAATTCTTTACATTATTACATCGTTTAAAGTTCGAATTTGAATGACTTCGTTTGGAACTGGGATTTTGTAAAAACATATAATCTTTTTATTTAGTGTCATTTGAATTATAACATACATATAAAATTGTTTTAAGAATAAAATAGCAAGAAAAATGATTTAAATATAATTTTTTGGCAAAAAATTATGAAAGAATGACATTTTTTCAAAGCCTCTTATGAAAAATGCTTCGTTTATTAAAAAACTAGCTGACCCGGCCACGCGTTGCTGTGGCTATGTTTTAATACGTTGTATAATATTATTCTAAGCTATACAATGCAGTCAAATTAATCTTTGTTTACAATTTCGGTGAGTTGAAATTAAACAAAAACAAAATACTTTAAAATTTTGCATGTTATTAATTTCCTGTTTGAGTATAGTATAATATATGAATTACTTATAAAATTATTAAGTAACCAAATATGAAGCTTCAATTTTATAAATGAGGTAAATAGCTTTAATTTTTAGCAAATATTTTTAATGTTTTTCTTATATTTTAAATTATAACAATAAATAATTTTAATTTAACTAATTACTAATCGGTGCACAATATTTTTCGTTAACTTGTCTTTTGCTAACACAAATAGATTTGACGGTTTTCCTACACGGGAGCATGCGACATATGCGAGAAACATGGATTTTCTAAGTCCAAGCCACAGACGGAGATTGTTTGGCCTTGAGATTTATTAATGGTCATCGCGAAAGCGAGACGAATCGGGAATTGAAGCCTTTTGAATGGTATTAAAGACTCTGACGGTATCAGTGGAACACGTGGCAACATGACAATTTCACCTTTAAACTTTCCAGTTAAAATAGTTGCTTCAAGAACATTTCCGGTAATTCTTTTAATGATCAAACGTGTACCATTGCATAATCTAGGTGGATTTAAGTTTCGCAGCAGAATAACTGGTGAACCAATTTTCAACCGAAGATTGTGTGGTGGCATTCCTGGTATATCCAGAGAATTCAAAAATTCAGTTGGAAAATTCACGGCCTCATTTTCATCAACGACAGTGTCGATTGATTTAAAATCCATTAGATCCCCTGGCAACAACTGCTGTATCCAGAAATTTATTTCGTCAACATCAACATTTTTTGCTGCCAAAATAAACTTCTTACTGAGCCAATCATCATCTTGAAAATTATTCAGTATATCCGGGAAGACATTCTCAATCAGTTCATTTTTTGTCTTAACAACAGTACAGAAATCGTCAGGCATTTTGATATATTGTGTATTGGGATGCAGTTCCACTTCTCCGTTTCCAATATCCAGGAGTTGCTTAGAAAATATTTGCGCCGATGGATCACCTTGCAATTGTACTCGCATGTTTATGGTCAATTGCAGTGTTTCGACGTATCTCCATAAAAACGATTGCTTTAAACATGCGTTAATTTCGTCGACAAAAGTAGAGCAAGGAATGACTGGCAATGTCTGTCGAAAATCACCAGACAGTAGTAGGACGGTACCACCGAATATTTTCTCGTTGCCGTTCAAATCTTGCAAAGTTCTGTGTAATGCTTCGAGTGAATGTTTATGGGCCATGGTACACTCATCCCAGATTATTATTGAACTCTTTTGCAATACCGGAGCCATTCCGCTTTTTTGTTTAATGTTGCACATCGCATCTGGTTTATTATGAATGTCTAATGGCAGCTTGAATGCTGAATGTGCAGTTCGTCCACCATCTAATAAAGTTGCAGCAATGCCTGAAGATGCAACTGCCAACGCAATTTTCTGCTGCGATCGTATTTTTGCAAGGATCAACGATATTAAAAATGTTTTACAGGTTCCACCTGGTGCGTCCAAGAAAAAAAAGCCGCCTTGTTCATCATTAACAACCAGCATAATCCGATTATAAATATTTTTTTGTTCATCTGTCAGTAATGGCTCATTATTCGCAATAATTGCAGCTAAATCAACGTCATTATACTGTTTTTCTCGTTGCAAATCACTGTTAACTAAGTCGGTGGCCGGGCGATCAGGTGATGGCATACCATAATGATTAAGGGGAAAATTTGAAATTAAAATACATAAATCCTCTATCAACACTAAAGATTCATTGTACATCTCTGGGGTGTAATCTATATTTGAACTTTGGTTTGTTTGCTTAACTCGGTGTAGTATGTCCTCAGTCATATAGTTTTTATATTTTTCGCACAAAGACGATGATTGTGTTGGATAACATGTCGTCAAAATAATAGCAAACAGAGTGAATCTGTTGTGAAACGTTCATTTGATTTTATACTGAGCTATTCCATGCAGTTAAATTAATTTTCGCTTATAATTTCGGAGAGTAGAACGAAAACATAAAACATCATATTTTTAATTTTGCATTTTATTCATCTCCTATTTGCGTATAACGTAACAGAATAGCAACATAGATAGATTTAACTTATTTTCGAGGTAAATAATGCTGATCCGAACTTAAACATAAAACATCATATCAATCCAACATTAGAAAAAGGAGTTATTGGCAATTTGCCAGCTACATTTCAAAGCACGAATCACTAAGAAAACAGATAAATTTATTATTAGCAATTACCTAAAAAAAAGAGAAATTCCAGCAATCCCTATGACCCTGAAAATAAATTTACTATTGAAGCTTTTCTTAATGAAATCACATTTGGTACTATCTGGTTTAGGATAAAATAAAACATATGCTTAGTACTATATATAAAAGTATTCATAAGTTGAGTATTAATGAATATCAAATGAAAATAAAATTTTTGACTGTTGGCAAGAGATTAAAGAAATTTGACTGTTGAAAGGTGAGCAATATTTTTGGTTATTTCATTTAGGAAAAAAAGAGAAAAGCGAACAAAAACATTATTTACGATGGTGTAACATTTTCAACTATTTCAATACGGGAATCTGGCAACGTTTTTTCCAGATTCTTCACATTTCCGGCTATAAAAAAATTATAGCGTCAGCAATTGAAATAAAAACTATCCTATGTTTTAAGTTGGACGAAATGACACACCTATGCAAAATTATATTATGATCGGTTGAGTAGTTTTGGAGTTCATCGCGGACAAACACTATGACACGTAATTTTTATATATAAAGATATTAGGCCTATGTATAGCAAAGACTTCTCTACAAAGACTGAAGTAAAACTTTTGAAAAATTCATATTATTTTCAGAGTTTGATAAATTGAAATAATAACCGGTGTTTTTTGTTAAAATTTCTTTACTCTGATACATTAAAATATGAATAAATCCACTCCTACAGTATACAGAGTATATCTCAAAACCCTGGTTCAGGCTCTGGAGAGAAATTTTAGTTATACTCGTGCACAGGAAAAATATTATTATTTCAGAAGCAGCTTTGATAAAAGGAGAATGTTTTGGAAATATTTAATATTTTCTTCATATTTCGCCGAAAAATTGCATTTAAATAATTATTTATTGTAATAATGTTTTTAAAACAATTTTTACCTGTATATTCTACTTCAACCGATACTAAATATAAAAGTAATATTCATTTAAACGCTTTTACAAAAATACGGTTCCGAAAAAAGTCAGTCACCTTTATTCAAAGCTTCTCAAACTGTGCCCTCCCTATGGAGGCGTAATAACCCTACGTGGGGGGGGGGGGGCGTGAACATAACGAAAAGCGAAGATAAAAAATTATTTTAAAAAATTTATTAATTTACTGAAAGGAAGCAAATAGAATAAACTCTGATATTATAAAAAACAAAATACACATTTACACTATAAATGTATCAGTACTGCACAATGTATTTAGTAATTAATTTATCAATACTAAATTAAGAACAAATTTAATAATTGCTGGTGACTCCCTTGGGTTTGTCTTGCAGAGAGAATTTGTTCAAAGGAAGTTTTAATATATATTGATACTCTAAGATCTTTTTCTATATATTTAAGTGAGATCTTTACTTTGTCTTCAAAGTACCATAGCAAAAAATCCGGTTACACAAAGGTGGAATGTTGGAAATGAATGAGTAGACTTTAGAAATAAATGATTGAAAAAATAAGTACTTTATTTAATTATAAATATTTTGCAATTTCTCAGTTTAAAAATTAGATAGGAAAAGTAGCGTAATACTTATTTTATTACTTAAAAGTAATTTACTTAAAATATCTATTCCTTAAAAGTAACATATACAAAGTTTAATATTTATCAAGATAATTTGTACAGGTTATAATTAATGTTGAATTATAGCTTTAGCGTCGAAGTAAATTATTATTGCATTCAATGCATTGTTTAAGGAGGACTATGAAAATTGTGATTGAAAATTGGGCGGCCAATAGTGAAAGTTCGAAAAGCTCTGATTAATTACATCAATTTTAATACATTTACTTTGTAGAAAATTCTTACGGGTTTCCTTTTAACCTCTAGGAAAACCAGTGGCGTAACGAAAAATAACTGGGTCCCCCCGCAAGTTCAGGTCTTGGGCCCCAAGTCGGATCTGATATATATATATATATACATATATATACATACATATATATACATATATATACATATATATACATATATATACATATATATATATATATATATATATATTATATATATATATATATATATATATACACACACACACACATATATATATATATATATATACACTTGCTAGAGAAAGTCTGCGTTTACTTACTACTGCTTACTTAAACAAAAAAAAATTTTAAGACCAGAATTTGAAAATTTTTTAAAATTATACTTTATTTAGTTCCTTATAAGTATTGAGAACAACAAAAGTAAACTCGGTTTGCTTTCATAGCTTTTAAAATAAAGACAGGTTTGTAGTGATAACAACAAAAATCAAGTAGAAAAATTCTGCGTTCATAGTTTTAGTAGTAACTATAAAAATTAATTAAAAAGGATAATAAGCTATTTAATAGCTGGTTGGATAACCTCGTCTTTTGAAAACATCCTGAAGTCATTTCGGCATTGAATTAACAAGTCTAATGGTTTCTTCATGGCTTATCTTCTCTCATTCATTCTTAAGAACACTCTTCAACGTATCCTTGCTAGATATATTGTGTTGATGAATCCTACGCTCCAGAAAATCCCATGGGTGTTCTATAGGATTCAGACCAGGTTACTGCGGAGGCGAGTGTAGTTGATATCGGACATTATACAGGAGCCAAAGCTTCACAATCTCAGTGACATGCTTAAGATCATTGTCGTGTTGGAAACGAAACGACAATCCTAGGCCGAATTTGGTGGCATTTTCCTTTAAATTGTTTTCAACACATTGAAATAATTCTATTTATTCATAATTGATTCGATATATTCCAACTTTCCAACACCATTGCTTGCCATGAGCCCCACACCATAACACCACCGCCGAGCCACCGTGCTTTACCGTTGGTTCTAAATGCACTTTTTGAAGCGCTGTGCAAAGTTTTCTCCATACCAATTTACGACCTTTTATGCCAAAAATGCAAAACTTGCCCTCATCAGAGAATATCACTGTCCTCTGGAACTCCGGAGGCTTATGAATATGTTTTTTTGCAAAAGTTATCCGTTTCAGCCTGGTGGTCATTGAAATATAAGACTTTCTGCAAGACAGTCGACTACTGTATCCGGCCTTTTTCGAGATTTTTCTTGCAGTATTCACACAAATGTTTTTCTTAAACTTCTCGTGAATGTCTCTTTCTATTTGAGTTGCATTTAAAAGTGGACTTTTTTCCCCACCAAGGATAACATACTTGGTTTTTCTCTGATTGTGAGTTTAGATGGACGACCTGAACGAGCTTTGGATGTGTAAACTCCTGTAGATTTAAAGATATTAATAACACGCTGGAATAAGTGAATACTGCCATTTAACGGATCAGGCAATATCTCGATGCGACTTTTCCTATCTTTCCATATTTTCAGAATGATTTTACGCTACTGATTCTGATTTCCTCCCTTTTATTTTTCATATCCTTGAATTGCTTCGTATCTCACAAAAACGTTATAAGTATTGCGTCACAACTTTCTTAAGCTATTTTACTAGATAACGGAATGCAAAAACTCGGTTAACCTATAACGCCTGTTGATAAAAATTTCAAGAATCAAGAATATTTCAAATTGTGAACGCACACTTTTTCTGCCTACGATTTGTATACTTTGCTACAAAACTCCCGTTATCTTTTGTAGTTTTAATTCAAAATTAACGAATTCTTGCATGCTCAATATTTATATAATAGTAAACAAATTCATGAAATATTGTTAGAAAAAAATTATATTTCTATTAAATTTTACCTTTTCTATATGATTAGTTATGGGTGAACGCTACTTTTTCAAGTAAGTGTACATATATATGAAAGAAAAGGATCACATCAAGCAAAAATATTTAATATTAAACTTATAACTGAATACAAAATCAATCGGAGTCTGAGTAAACGAAGTAAATAATGTATGGTATAAGAGAGAATTAATAATATTCATTAATATGGGAAATCTAACGACAGATAACCTGGTAACTGAAAAAAAAACGAACACTAAAACACTGTAAATGATGAACACTGTATAATAATTTTCGGACGAACACAGTAAAATAATTTTCAATGTGAAATTCTTACGAAAGAAAAAAGTATCCCAGACCTTATTCTTGGTTTCTGCATCCTGGGATGAGATTGATCTAAAGTTTGATTATATTCTAGTATAAATACTGAAACTTTTTATAAGGAGAGTTCTTTATGTTATACAAAAGTGATTCCATAAAAAAAGAAATTACATTCCATTATGCTTTCTTCTCTCATTATGCTTCATTTGATTGAATACTCATAAACCTAATCCAAATTTTCATTTAAAATCCTTCTTGTGCTTTTCCAAGTATCGTAATATTATTTTACTTGAAAAACGCATAACATATGTACGTTATTTACGACTTCGCTAAATGAAAATGATATACATGGGGTGGGAATTAAAGACGGCGATTTGTTGCTTCGTGAAAAGTAAATCATATCTTTTTTCCCTCCCTACAGCTAATGTACGGTATACTGTAGTAATAACCGTGAATTTTTATATCTTCCTAGCATTTTATCCGATTCTCAGTCTGAATTTTGTTTTATCTCTGTCAGTAATTTAGGTTTAAAAAGAAAACCCGCTCAAGAAAAGTATCTCTCTCTCGTCACGAGGATTACAGCAAATAAAAAAATGTTTTTTGGTTTGTTTATTGGATCAAAGATATCTAATTAGTGAATGACTTTAGATCGCCAATTGGAAAATCGCTTAAAAGTTCGATTTTAAAAAAATGCAAAGAGAATTTTGAGAAAATCTACGTTAATGGCGTCAGTCAGGGTTTGGGCCCCCGCAGTGCGGGGGTTGCGGGGGTGTACGTTACGCCACTGAGGAAAACCTATTTTATTGATTGTTTGGTTTGAGAACCTCGTCTTGTGAAGGAACAGTGATGTGTGATTAAGATTGCTATTTAAGGGATTTGAAGTAAGAAATTAGAGGTGAGTAATTGTAAAGAGAATGAATTAATAATTGTAAGGTTGAATAGTGAATAGGTGGTTATATATTTTGATAATACTCTAAGAGTTAGAAATAAACTCGTGTATTATATGTATATTCGTCTTTGTGAAGCTGAGGTTCCGACTAGATGGGCTTTGCCTTAGAGTCAACTTATGAGAGTTAAATGATATTTTATAATGTTTTATTATGCTTGAGGGCCAATAGCCTAGTGATAGCATATTGCACTTCCACACAACAGCTCCGGGGTTCTATGCTCGAGATGGACAAGATTGATTCAGTCTTCCGTCCCTTCAGTGGGTCGATAACTAAGTACCAAGCTTGCTTGGAAACAAAACTCTGGTGGTTTCGCTTCAAACTGACCACCTGATCGGGACATCTGCTCATACACCTCAGCGCCCAATGATCACGTATACTGAGATGGGCACAGTAGGCCTTGACCGTCATGGGCTGTTGCGCCACTGAGTTTAGTTTTTAGTTCATTATGCTTATTTCGCTCCTGTTGTGTATTTACAATTTTTACAGTAAATAAAAGTTGTTAAGTTTTACAACTTGTATTGATCATTTAGCTCCAAACACTAGTACGAATTAAGGTTCATTTCAATTTCAATATACTGAAATATACGCCTCTCACGACAAATCTTTTGAAAAAGCCCCGATTAAATTTGTAACGTCTTTTTACATTGTCATTGTGGATATGCGGTAATAAAGAAGAAAAATAAAAGTAATAAATGTGCAAAACATCTTGATTTTAAAATGTACTGGCCTGAGGAACCTTTTTTAGGACTTTGGGTTGAAATTTAGAGACTTTTCATCACTTTACAAGGAAAAAGTGCAACAAAATTTTAGATAGAGCACTAGAAGGAGAGAGTGATGTTTTACTCACAAATACTTTGCACTACAAGATGAAACATATCAATATCCCATAACAGTATGCTTGCACCAAAAACAAACATGAGTTATGGTGTCACAAACCCTATTTCAGATCATAAACAAAGGTTTGGGTCATCACTATGTGGAATCGGAAACACTACTGAATAAATTAAAAAATTTGGTCTTTTGTATTGAAGACAAAAACCAATAAAACTTAACTTTAAACATTGCACATATGTAATTATTACCTTCGTCATTCTTGACAACCCCGATCCAAAGGAACGAACATCGTCTTCAGCAAGAGTTGCAGCCAGTTATCACTCATTTTGAACTGTGATCAAGTGACGAGGGCGACACCTGAGCTAACACACCCATCTCCAAACTTCAGCATCCCACCAACGGGAGGACTTTTGGCTATTACAACTTTAATGTGCATTAGCCCCTCTACACGGCGTGTTTTCTGTGGAACTAGGGCTCGAACTTAAGACACACCTGTCACGAGTCCGGGTCCATGACAACTTTGTTACCAGGCTTTATTTGGTCTTCGAAGCAATAATAAAGTGAAATGAGAAATACTACTCTTTCGCAATGTAAAATCTGTGTCTATCTAATATTTTACTACGTTTGAAAAGATAAATTAAACAATCTGCACATAATGAGGGAAAACAGTATATATATAATTATTTTTGTTTCAAAGTGACATACCCTTGGATTCTCTTAAATGTGTATTTCTTCATCCAACAGCATAATCGTCCAGATCCAAAAGCAATTTAGGAGCCTAAGAGATAAAAACATCTCAATATATTTTGCATTTGTTCGCTGACACAAGAGTGTTCTTGGAAATGAGTGGGCCGATTGACTTGCAAAGGCTGCAGCCAAGGGCAAAATTGACATTGCCGTTAATATTCCTAAATCATTTTACAAGGAGACCACAAAAGAAAGAATGGTAATCTCATTTCAAATAAAGGGAGCTTAACAAATAAATTTTTTCCAATCATCTATAAGAGACTGCCATGCCATCATTTTTATACTAATTACAAAATAACCCAATTTCTCACAGGTCATGGTAACATAAAAAGCTACTTGAAAAAATTTAATTTACTGCCGTCATCTTCCTGTGATTGTAATATTAGTGGCCAGAAAAATGTAGAACATGCGCTCTTTCTTTTTTCCTAATATGTCAGATAGAGAGAGAAAGATCCCAAGACTGGCTTTCAAGGGACTTAATATAAATTGGCCTCCAAAGTTTCACCAACTTCTGTCTACCAGAAGTGCTGTTAAAAAGTTCTATGAATTTGTTGTAAATATTTGTAATCCTTCATAACCTCAAAAAATTTGTTTTTTCTTCTTTCCTTTGTAATGTGTGATTAATACTTACTTCTGTGAGCTCTGTGTGATACTTTGCGGTTCTCGGGGATTTTATAATTGTTTTCAATAAAAGAAAGTGACATACGGAATTTTCATTATACAAGGAATTTAATTCAGATAATGATGGTAGAAATAAATTTTGTTTATAAATGTCGCATCAATTATTTCAGAGATAGCTGAAGAAAAAAGAAATTGATCATTAAGTTTATTACATTTCAAACAATGACAGTTAATATAATTTTTAAAGGTATTTTAAAACAAAGTAAGCTTTAACCCAATACTATTTTTAAAATCATGGTGCAAAAATGGAAAAATTTAAACTTTTTAATTTAAGTGTTTACTTTACTCTCGGATACTATAGAGTTCTTTTTTGATTTGTTTTTATCCCCCACCACATCTCTCAAAATCCATTTCTGAGAACAACTTAATTCAACAATAAATACATTCTAATTCTTAAGGCAAACATCATGCAAATAATACCCTAATTAAAACTAAAACAAAAGAGGGATGCTCGCTTCTAATCCCAAAATCACGGCCGAACTCTCTCTATCCCAGACACAAGACGGGCAAGAGTGGAGCAGCCCGGGGGTGTCTCTAGCAAACGATTCCCCCGCAGCAGAGGGGCTGCGCGGGAAACAGAATTGATCCATGGAAGGTCACCCCTTTTCGTTTGCCGTCCTGTGTGTCGGGCTTCACTGCCGAGCTCACTTCCAGATGGAAGCCCGGAAGATGAAGACATGCGGTCGGAGGGTGAGTGATCTCACTTTTTTGCTTGTTTCCTCTGCACCCCTCTTGTACTAATTATCGTCTGCTGGTATCGTGTCTTGAAATGACGAAATTTCCGACTGTAGGATAAGAAAAATAACTGATGAACATTTAATGGTGGTGGGTATTGTGTGAGTGTGAGAAAAGTGTGGGGTTGTTCAGGTGTTTGGAAGGTGTTTAAATCGTGCATTGAATCTTTATTAAAAAGTTCTGCTGTTCGGAAAGCCTATAAATGATATTAATGTTTAAGGGATTTTAATGTTTTTGTTAAGATATTGGGGTTTTTATAAAAGAAGTGAATGCACAGGGGTTCATAAATTAAAAAAATAATGAATATGAGTACCTGGTGTCACAAAATTGTTACTTTTTTCAGACTTGATACTGTAAAAAGGAAAAATAAATAAATAAGGTTTCATCTATTTATTTCTCATCAAATTACTTTTTGCACTTTTATTTAGTTTAAAAAGCGATTTTTTTACAAGAAATTATGATATTCCAGAGAGGGGGGGGGGGATTCAGATTCTTTGTTCAAGAAAAAAAATAAGTTTTTGAACTAATCCAAATTTAAGGAAGAATTTGATGAACAAAGCAATTTGATAAAATAAATTGTGATAATACCACAAATTTAATTTATGAGACAAATATATCTCTCTTTTGTATAGCTGAACTCACAGTAATTATTCGCATCAAAGATACCTAAGAAAGTTTAATTTGGAATTTTGCTTCCAAAGAAAAATTCAAGTTATGCGTAACTCTTTAATTATACAATTCTATTAAATTTTTCCAATAATATAAAAATAAGATTCAATTCAAGGGTAATAGTATTATGTAAATTTTAGGGAATGAACACCAGACCTCCTTTTAATTACTTTCAGCATAAAGTAACGCTCAATGATATTTTTCTTACTATTTTCATATACAATGAGTAAGGAGAATATTTACTACATGTAGGCGAATTATAGTGATTCAAATTTATATACATCATACTAAAACCATCATTAGTTGTGTTATTTTAATAATAAAAAATATAATTCAGTAAAAATGACAGAACTTCTAGAGAAAAATAGTAATCAGGAGCATTTATCATGCAAAAATATTTCCTTTGTTGTTGCATCCATTGTATTTGATTCTATACATTAAAATGGGAAAAAGGTATGAACTTGCGCAAAAAATGTATAATATTTTAATTATGTGTTATGTCCTTATATATAACGTGTAGTCTTGGTGTTTCAAAATCTCCCATAAATATGCTTTGTATTTTGTGTAGAATTGTTATTAAGAAAGATTCATTAACATTACACAATAAATTTTAAATTAAATTTTGATTAAAAAGTAAAACTCGTACCAATTGTACATTCTTATATCATGCTGTAGCTATCGTTCACTAATTTAACTAAAATATAGATGTTTAAAACAAATGACAAATTGAAACCGTTATTTTTAAAACAAGGGGTAACTAACTCAAATGACCTTACAGGACAATTCGGAAAAACATTATAATCCCGCGGGCCGCATATAAATGGACCCATTATAAACATTTATTGAAGAGAAAATTTAAAATGTAATGAAAAAAAATTTGTTTTATTTTTTTTATAAATACAAACATAGATAATTTAATAATAATAATGCAATGATCAAATAAGCCTAGCTGTAGCAATAGGCAGCGGGATAAAGCTACACGAACCAAGCTGCATTGGAAATGCAATACTGCTCACTTCTAAGTATGTATAAAAACAGAAGCAGTGTTATAAAGTTGAAGCAGTTATGGATATATTTGTTAGAAAACACTACACTGAAAACAAAAATATTGCACAAAATAATCATATTTTGTAAAGTTAGAATGAATATCTTGGGCAAAAAAATTATTCAAGGCGGGTTGCATGTGGTCCCTAGGCCGCGAGTTGGCTGCCTCTGGTTTAAAGCATAAAGTTTTGATCGTAAACGATACTATTTTTATTATGAAATCCTATTTGATAGCATTTCAACTTGTAAATAAATTCAATTTTATAAAAAACTAAATTTTAAATAATTAATAATGTGAATTTAAATTTCATAATGCTATTTTTAATTGAATGGCAATGTAATAAAATCATGTCCATACTAACCTGAAACCCATACTAATTTCTAATTTCAGTTTTATTTTAATTTTCTATTAGCAGTTACAAAAAAAAACTGATTTCAATAGCTAAGATTCTGATTCCTTCAAAAAACTTAATCACATAAAAATGTCACGAAAATGAAATAATGGAAAATTTTTTATTCTAATGCTGAATGATTGGTCAGTGCGTGTTTACATAACTGGAATTTTTATATTAAAATACATTGAATTACGTATTAAAAATTAAGTAACAATATTATGCTAAAATAACTCATAAATAATTTAATTTAAAAGCTTATATTCCTTTTTTACACTTCTCTCTGTTTTATTACAAATTAGTAACTCACAGACAGGTTCGATAAGAGACAGTTAATATCTGTTTGTGGACTATTTTTTTTTTGTAAAATATAATGACAAAAAATTAATGTGTAACTACTAAGAGAAATTATATTAGTTTTTAAGAATAATTTTGACTATGCTAATATTGGCAATGTAGTCTTAAAAAAATATTCAGGAAATGTAATGGATACTGCTGGAACGTATTGTCAAAAAAATGTGAAAATTTGATTTTATTAAAAAAATTAAATACGCAAACCTTTAAAAACATACATACACATTATTTCATTGCATTTCCATGTTCATGATCCACCACGTTACAAATCGTACGTTTTTAGTTTTACCTTTCCTATGAGAGAGTGACGCTCAAAAAGGAAAGCTGCATTCAAACATTTTAGGTCAAAAACACTGAATTGTGACAAGCACAATACAATACAATCCAACACACATGTATCGAACTGTTTCTCTTCATATAATCACCAAGTCGCTGTAAGCATTTGTCTGCAGTACTAAACATTCACAAAACCTAACAATAGCAACCAATACTTCCGGTACAATCGGTAAAGTGATACGGTCTTCTCCGAAATTCTGGTACCATTTCATTATGGTTCGATGTGACATTGCATTTAATATATGCACGCATTGATATTTTACGGTAAATTTCCTTACCTGTGCGCTTTTTCCTACAAAAAAGTGGTATTGTTCCACTTTCTTCAACGTTGAAGTAAATTTCCCTTTTTTTGCAGACTACACAACAATATAAACTTCGCCCTCTCGAACGAAAATATCAACGTCATAAGATATTTACCCTCCCCTCTCTTTTGAACTAGAGGTGGTTTTTCAAAAACGTTTTGCGATTGAATGGGTAACAAGTGTAACTTTCTAAGCGATACAAGTATGCTTTCTACAGGGAAAATGAAAATTTAGGTTATCTTGTGATGTTTATTAAAATATGTTCATATTATCTACTACCTCTGTGAAAAGCGATATGAGTTGGCCAATAGCAAAAAGCGAACGGCAACACATTAAATGAAGACAAAAACACACTGACCCCAACTGCATTTTTTTACTTTATACATTCACCATAATATTGTAATAACTTGGGTTGGTTATTATTAAAGAGAACGAAAATAAATGAATTGAATGGAAAATTTAATCATTGATAATTCTTTGTCAAAACATTTCGAAAAACATACAAGTACTTTTACAATATGATATTTTTAATATTTTTTTCCATATAATAAATTATGTTCTTTATTTTCCATTTATGGTATTAAAGAATATATAAGTTTTAGTCCCGTTTACAAACAATGGCAAAATGAGAAAAACAATTTTTACATTTTGAGTTAAAAAGTTGATGAAGTTTACAGAATTGTTTACAAAATATTAAAGCTTTTGACTATTTTCAAATGTCACGACGAAATCCGTTTTCTTCCGGAGTAAAAAACAGGAATGAAAACAGAAACAATAACCAAGTTGAATAAATCCTTGATATTAACAATATCATTTTTCACTGTGCCATTATTAAAACCTCTAGAGACTTAAACAATTATGAATTAAATTTTTGAAACGTTTCCTATCGTTTACACTTTAATAATAACTTTGTTTTTGATAGTTTTTAGAAACATTTCAATGATAACAGTAACATTTCTCAAAAAAAAAAAAAAACTTTATATAAATAACAGATAAAAGACATTCCAGATACTTTCTTCGCCCATTAATCTTTAAATCAGCCGATAAATAACTATTTTTCTTTTTTAACTTATTACTATACAGATGTTAATAAAAGGGTAAAAAAGGGAAGAGCTATCTATTTTTCACCCTCAAAATGGAAGTCATCGAAAAACATTATTATTTGTTTTTTAATTTTTAGTTCAAATATTTTAAGAGTTTCAATAAAAACTAAAAGTGGACAAAAAGTTAAGCGTAAAGTTTTACGTTGGTGCCTTGCGTTTTAAAAATCTCATTTAAATATTTGAAATCGTGCAATTATAGACCAAATAAGTCTTCATAAAATGAAAGAATTGTTCCATTTAATTTCTTTGTATTGCTCTCTCTCTTCCTGATTTGTAATAATTATTAATTGCTTTTGAAAAAAAAAGAAGACTATTTATAGAAATAAGAATATCTTACGCATGTATAATTTTAAATCATATCATGCTATTATAATTTGTGTGGGAATCAGACAAAATTCTTATTAAAACATGAGAAGTAATTGTAAATAGATCAATCATTTCTAAAAGATTAAGATAGGAAATAAATTATTTCGAGCGAGAATTTACATCCTAAACGACAGCTGCCATTAAATGAAAATAATCAATTACAATAAAGAATATCACATTGCGTTAAGAAATGTTAGCTATAAATGTGCTCTATACAGTGTCTTAATAACGAATATAAAGAACAAATTCTTAAAAATATTCTTTAGAATAAAATTATTAATACTTTCATCAGCGAGCAGCATTATATTTATACACTAGCTTTTACCCGCGGCTCCGCTCGCGTTGATGTCTTTAAATAACCGTCAAAGTCGTAATCATTATCATTAGAAAGTAAATAATATAATATAGCAATTTTTTTATTGCTTGACTGGAACCAATAAAATTTAAAAATTCTAAAATTGAGCTTAGTTTAAAAAAACTGAAAACGTAATTTACTATAATAATTAACAACAAATATTCAATAACTTAAATTATTAATATTTTAAAAATCGAAAGTATTTACGTTTAATATATAATTTCTCTTTAAAAGAACTCAAAACAGAATATTATTCTAAGATGCTACTGTATACCAAATTACATGTTCTTCCGTCAGTTGCAAATATGTGAAGATTTGGGCATTGAATACACCGATCAGGTTACATATTGTTAGCCATGGGAAAAACATTGCTTTTTTAAATGCACCCCTGCTACCTGAAATGTTAGCTTTGTTAATAGCAACAGTAAAACTGAAAATTGAACTTGTTTTGACTTGAAACGGTCAGTGGGGATACTTGGAATTCGAGGTATGATAACACTATCCCTTTTCATGACATATGTTCAAATATTGGTGCCAAGTTTATTCTGCATCAGTTTTGTGGCTATATTCCTTTATATAGTCGAGGAGCATCTAGATTTTGCATAACTGGTACATTTAGGATAAATTCTGTTGCTTGATGTTACAATACTATAAAATCGTACTTTAATTCTCAAATAATTTCATTATCGAAGCCATTTCCGTCAACACGTCTAGGGCTAATCATTCCAAAATCATGTAGTTTCTTCCTAACCATTCTGAAAACCTTTATTGCGTTTCATTGTAGATGTGTTCATTGAAAGGCATATTTGGTTGATTTTCATCACAAAATATCTTCCGCCATGTAGTCTTTGTACTTATTCCGAAAGGTTTGAGGATTAGAAAGACCGAAGATGAAATAAGTATTGCGTAAAGCTCCCTAATTTCCCCCTATTTTGGCCAGTAACATTGTTTGGATGCCTCCATAGTATATCTTCAAAGTAGTACCTCCACGTAAAATATCTGGTTCAGTATAAGTGAAAAATTTGTGCAAAATATGAATATTGTATAATTTAGGTTAAAAAAAATTCAAAGTGATAAATACTTTCAAATCTACACTAAAGTAATCAAAACTTTTTATGAAACTGTCAATTAATGTTACCATAGAATTTTCAATATCACGCGCACGCAATTCGCTAAAATTTTATTTCATTTCCTCTTTAAAAAGTGGGAGAAAATTTGCATTAAAATATCTAGGATTTTCGGAATAGAGAACTTCTTAGCCAACTTGGCGATATTTCTCAAAGTTTGAGTTTGACATTTAACAAACGTAACGTAATAAACGTTAGACTTTTAATAAAAAACCATTTAAAATTGCTTTTTGTATAGATGTTAAATTACACTATGTTGCAGTTATTTGTTATAAATGTGAGAATTTTTTTATTAAAATCCCATTGTTAACAAATGCATAATTTTGCGCCAACTTGGCGGGGAGTAAGCAACGCAACGTTTTACCCGTATAGTTCCTGTTAGAATATTGAGATAAAATATATCTTATGTTACTCGCTGATAATGTAGCTTTCCATTGGTGAAAGAATTTTTTAAAATCGGACCAGAAGTTCCCGAGATTAGCCGGAACAAACAGACAGACAAAAATTTTAAAAATTGATTTTTTGATATAAGTACCGTATATACCTTTAAATGCTTTTAGTAAAAAGCTGCTAATTTGAAATTACAAAACAGACACTTCAATTTTATTTATTTATATAGATATTTCACAGAATATTCATCTTCTTCATTATGCTCTTAGTAATCGGAAACCTAGAATATATATATCATTAGAGTAAACCTTTCCCTAGAGAGGCATGCATTTATGGCTATATTTAATTAGCTTAATATGGGAAAAAAGGAACACTTAAGGCTGAAAATACATTATAGATAAAATGAAATGAATGGACAGCTCTTATAATTAGATTTATACATCAACAAAATTAATCTACCGCCTGAACTCCGTCTGTATCCCATCATTCATTTCTCATTTGTGAACCACTAACCAGATGTAACATCAATAAGAACCTTCGCAACATGTTGTTTCAACAGTAATTTGTGTGATTGTAAGAAAAATATGATTTTTATCAAATTATTGTCTTGATTTTCTGGGCTTTATACGGAATAAATTTACGTGGACAAGTGTATAAAATTTCCTTTTAATGCAACCGACTACTTCCAAGGTAGTGTTTTTTTTTAAATTGAATTTTCGAAAAACGTTATATATATAAATATGTGTGTGGTTTATAGATCAGGAATGGGAACTTGTTTTAGCTCGGGGGCCACAATGTAAAAGCGTAAAATACCGAAGGGTCGAACTTTTTGAAAAATATGTTTGCATTCATTATAAGAAATAATAAATAGAAGTTAAATAAAATGGTGGCAGTTGTTGTTCAATTTATTTAGTGTACTTTCATATTGTCTATAGCTGAAAGCACATTTAATTTTAAAACATTTAATGGGACAAAGGTGTACCCTATCATACTTATCTACAATGCAGGAATGAGACTGATTGTGTAAATTTTCTCATAACAGCCAGCGAATTTGTCTCAGCCAGCTCGCAACTATATTTACTCTTGTTGATCTGCCATGCAAGAAAAACTTCTCACAATATCTGTCAACTACAATATAAAAAAAAACAATTCCCTTGCAAATTTCTTCATAGGTAGAAGTTTTGCCCCTGACAAAAATTTGTAAAAGTCAATGTCATAGCATTAAACATTTTTTTCATCGCTGTGATCTAAATTCAAGTCAATAAGCTCAAGCTACAGCTCATTAGGTGCTGTATCAATATCAGTATAACGGGATAACAGAGCAAATTGAATTTAGACGCAATATTCTTAAAATCCTGACATCTTCTCGTGACCCTGTCCTTCAAAATCTGCAAATGATCCCTTAGTAGAAACATTTTCATTTATATATATATACGTTTAACACGAAAATGCTTGAGACGAAATGTGATACTTACGTATTATCGCAACCTATTGGTGACATAAAATGAAATGAAGCACACGGATGCCAATTCAGGGCGTACGACGCATAGGCAATCGGGGTTGCTAATTTGGCAAATTATTAATAGAGTTGGTGATTGTTGCGATAATACGTACCTGAAATATCGGTTAACACGAAGTAATACAACGGTCCCGACAAACTACTATGCATTTTCATGCATCTATTTCCCCTTAACACAAAACGATAATCGTTTAACGCGAAAGAATTTCTTTTCCTGGAATCAAAAAGTCTGAAAAACACAAGCCACGCAGATTCATCATCTGCAGAATTCGTTGCAGTAGATGGTGATAATGTATGTTTTGCCCCATATGGCAGACAAAGAAATTTTAGAGTTTTTTCAAAGGTCAAAAAATTTTATTGATGCAGATTTCGACGACCGAATTGAAATGAATAATGCAGCTCCGTCCTCATGTCTTCCGAAATAAGCGTTGTGGGGTTGTAGAGATGAACGTTACGCCACTGCCCGAGGGTCACTAGTTGTCCACCTCTGGTTTAGATGCATTGTCAGTTCTAACACAAAGAAATCAGTTAAATTTTTTAAAAATATATTTTTTTAGAAATTCAAAGATTTTTTTTGTAGCAAATTTTAATAAAATTTAACTTAAACTGTTTTAATGCTCTTCATAAACTTTAATGCATCTATATCCTATTTTTCCTCGTACACAAACTATAGAATAGAATGAGATGATGAAGAAGAAAAATGGTACACAAAAGTTAAGAAAAGTTCTTAAAGCAAATAAGTTTCCATAAATTTATACCTTCATTTTTCCAAAAACACCTAAAATTATTTTAAAAAAAAGAAACTTATTTCACCAGCAACAAAACTTTGATTTTATTTCATTGCCTATATTATTTAATACATATATTGAAATCTTTACGCAAATATCTTTAATAGTTTCTTAAAAATGTTAACGATGGGAAATTTTTATGAGAAGCAAAGTTTTGAGAAAATTGAGGTTAAGGATTTTCAGTGGATTTATAGTTTTTCTTCAGACAAAGCATTTGCAGTTCTAATAATATTCTTCTAAAGCATTTATAGTTGTAATAAAATTCTTCTAAGGCATTTATAGTTGTAATAACATTCTTGTAAAGCATCGGTTCTTAAACTGTGGTCCGCGGACCCCTGGGACTCCGCAGCGCCTCTAGGGGGCTCACGAAATATTTCATGTAACGTTGAGATTTCCCTCTTTTACAAATTCTGAAAGGCCTCATGGAAAAATTGAAATATGTACCATACTAGACTAGATCACTAAACATTCCCCAATGAAAAGACTCTACCAGAACTTGTATTTTGACCAAGAATATTAAGTTGGTGGGGGGGGGGGATGTTCAAAACTTTAATGGGTCCGCGATGTCCCGCTGATACATAAAGGGTGACCGTAGTGATCAAAAGCTTAAGAATCGCTATTCTAAAGCATTGGTTCCCAATATTTTTATCACCGCGGACCGGTCAACGATTGACAATTTTACCGTGGTTCACTGAGAGGGAGGGCAAGGTGCGTTGATTATTTATGCTTTAGATTGTTTTGATTAAATAATTTTAATTTAATTGTATTTAAACATGTCTTCAGAACAAAATACAGTTAAACCAAAAATTAATATAAAATAATTTAACATGGAGTACTAGTATATATAAAGTGTTTTCCAAAAAAAGTCGCTCTAACCTGAGAGAAATACACCACAGTAAATAAAACTGAAATAACTTAATGTTTCTTGTATGGTCCGGTATTATTTGAACCACGGACGAGTACCTGTACCAGTCCGTAGGTTAGGGCCACTATTCTAAAGCATCTAGGAACAAAATGTGAACTGTTTTGTAAAAAAAGAAAAGAAAATTTAAGCTACTATTATTTTAACTGTATAATCGAGAGAAAATTATTGCTTTCACTATAGTCAAATACCTAAGGCACCTCCTGTTAATGATTTTTAAGCAATTGGGCTAATTTAGGATTCAATCGATGAAGAAGAATTTAAATATTTAAACAAATCCACACTATCTGGCCATTCTTATAAAATTTCA
The DNA here is from genome assembly GCA_019973975.1 of Trichonephila clavata. Lineage (NCBI taxonomy): Eukaryota > Metazoa > Arthropoda > Arachnida > Araneae > Nephilidae > Trichonephila > Trichonephila clavata. The sequence goes on from BMAO01029238.1 coordinate 25,112, forward strand.
ATGTGAACTTAAAAGAGGAAACTATGACTATAGATTTTAGTCAAAAAATATTACTTTTTACAAATTGGCAATGAATTATCAAAAGAATACATTTTACGGATTTTTTTACTTTTATTGAGAAATAAATTAATCTTTATCATCTAGGTATGTTAATAGTTTCATATTAAATTTCATTTTCATTACGTCATTAGCACTTTTTTTCAGAAAATCTGGTAGCTGTGATAGCTTAGTGCTTACGTTCACGAACTCGTGGCCGGCGTGTTATGAGTTCGGGCCTCAGTACAACTCAGTGGCGTAACGGAGAATATTAAGCCCCCCCCTGGGGCGTAGCTACCACCGAATCAGCAGCATCAATAAATGAGAACCCCAACCTACAGCGACACCAAAATGCGTAAGCAGAAAATAGTAAAATGTCAAGGGACCTCAAAAAAGAGCTCACGAAGAACTTTGATACAGGGCCCACTCCGGAGTAGCTCCCCCTTGCAAAGTCAGGTTTTGGGCCCCAAGCCGCACATGGCGTCAATCAGGCTCCCCCCCCCCCGTGATGCGGGGGTGTACACTACGCTACTGGTACAACTAGAGATCGCCGTTTAGAAGGGCTGATGCGGGTTAAATCTGTCAAAACTCAGTACTCGCGTTAGTTTAGAGTGGTAGTGGGAGAAGAATTGCGAGGTCCGTCACCAATAGCCCTCTTGCTGCTTTATAAAGCGATGTTAATAAACACTCAATCCGAAACATCTGATCCTTGTACCAATGGCGTAACGGAGATGATTAGCACCTCCCCCATGCAAAGTCAGGTTTTGGGCTCCAAGAGTACAAAGGGCGTACTAGTACTTGAGAGTACTTGGAGTCAGTTAAGATTTGGGCCCCTAGAATCCTGCCCCCCTGCAATGTTGCGGTGTTGCTGGGGCCACTGCCTTGTACTCTCATTTGGCTTTTTAATGATACGGTTTTATTTTAATGTTTGGAGATTCATTTTATAAAACAAAACTCTCATTCTCTGTTATATTAAGGAGAATAATGAAAATCATTCGGCTTCATTTTAAAATGAATTTACAATTTAATTTATAGGACAAATCCGAATGTACATTTAAGTAAAAGTAATTCTATTGGAAAAAAGAAATCTTACGTTTTTAAAGCAATAGTATCTATCAGACTTTGGATAAAATGTCAATATATTGATATTTTGGCCCTTTTTTTATCAAATATAAAGTAAAAAATAAAGTTCTTTACAGCCCATAAACGAAAAAAAAAGTTCTTTTGGCAGATCAATAAAATTGGAAAGAAATACTTAAAAAAATGCGCAATGCTTAAGAAAGAAGTCATTTATAATCTTGGAAAAAAGAAACTAGACAAATGGGTTCTGGACACCGGTCGTTTGTCACCAATCATTTTAAATTTATTTCTAGGATGAACGTAAAACATGCATATACATCATTTTCTTTGTAAATTCTGATTTTATCTGTACAGATGTTTAACAAAAAAGGAAACTATACTGCATTCAAGAGAGCGATTCAAAGGAAATGTTCAACTTGGTTGCCTAAGTTAAATCGACCTTATCGCCGGACAATAGATTTTCTTAGAATAGAATCTTAAAGTAGACAGAAATATAAGCTGGAAGTAAGATGAAAGCTACCGCAGACGATTCTTCGATTTAGGATTGTATTAAAAAATATTTGCTCACAAAGGTGTTGAATTTTTTCGAAAGTCGAAAGGTCAAATAAAACATAGAATACATTGTTTAAACTAAACTGAGGTTTTCGTAAGATTTACTTAAAAGTTTGTTAATATACCTTGGTTAAAATTAGAATATTTTAAATATTAATACTATTATTTATTATTGTTATTTTATTATTTTTATGAGGTAAATGAAGAACACGACTGTTAAGCACTTGTTAATTTTAAAGTATTTCTACTACAATACATATTAGAACTTAATAGAAACGAAAATTTTGGGAAATGTTAAAAATTACAAAAATTTGAATGACTTTTAATTTTATTTAAAAATAGAAACAAATAATGTTTTTAAAAGGAGACATCCAGATAGTGTAATGTATAATACTTCCCTTAAGCTTTTGTTTTCCTGATACATTATTGTAAAATAAAAAAGACGCCTCTCCCTCCTCATTATATTTTTAAACATTTTTTTAATGATATTTTAAAATTCTATGCCTATCTTCAGGAAAATGTTTTTCACACGTGACTTATCCATTTTGAGTTTCACTTGAAAAACATGCAGAAATGACGAAAATGCATCTTTGATAGCATATTAAAGTATATTTCGAAAATATTTCTTAGAAATTTCAGAAAACAAATATTTTTCTTTTGACAGACTATTTTTTTATAACGGAAACTAAATATTCCTAATATTTTTTCTCTAGTGGTTTTATTTTTTATTTCTCCTATAATCCAGCAAATTGTCAACGATTTAAGCTGTTTTTTAAAATATTAAAATTATATTCTCTGTACCTAACTTATTGGTTAATGATTCCCTATCTTATATATAATACATTGATTATCATCAGAAACTGTTTATGTTAATTTTATCTATAACTATTTGGTAAAATTATTTTTGTCAGTGGAATTCAATTTATTTTTACTTCGCTGCATTTTATTTAAATCTCCTTCTGCAGATTACACAGCTTATTTTTTTAAAAAAATAATTATTCATAAGTATATAAGTGTGTGTGATTTTTAAAGGTATACACAGAAATATTTATAGTAGAAATAATTCAATAAGTTAAGGAAAAATGTAAACATATCAGTATTTAATTTTGAAATATTCTAAAAAGAGAAATAAATTAAACATCAAGTGCAATATTGATTAGGGTGATTAAAAAAATTGCATAATTTTTATCTTTCTTGATTTACTTTTATTTTAAAAATTTGCATGCCATCATTAAGATTTTCTTTTCTTTCTCTGCTTTTTGCTTTTACTTTATCTGCTATTGTGGTACTTCTGATTGTTTTTCACACAACCTCGATCAGTTAACTGATCCCACGATACTCGAATGAATAACTGGGAAATAGTGATTTAGAAGATACAAACAATTCAGGACTTGCAATTAAAACTTTTGTTGTTGGAATTTTGTAACTGATTTTTTTTATTCCACAGATTTAATACCCTAAAATTCTGCATTACACCACTGTTGACATCATTAGCCGTAATAATAATAATTAAGGAGATATTTCAATTTTTGACTAAGATTGAAGTAACAGAGTGGTCACTATTGGATCAACTGCCTTATCAAAATCTTATTCCTTGAAAAGCCCATCTTGTGTGGAGTAATGAAGGTTGCGGTTTTTAAAAAGAATAGAATCTATCCACTGCGGTAGCTGATCCAGATTGGAACCCATATAAAAATTTCCTTGGGGCCCTTCTGGGCAACTTAATCACGATTTTTTTCTTACACATATTGGGGCTCCTGTAGCTTGGGGGCGCCGTATCATTGATACGTCTGATACGGCGGAAGCTACGCCGCCTCTGGATCTTTATCCGCTTCTATCAAGTTCTCGCAGGGTGGGTAAGAAAGTTATTCGAGTGTCTTACTTGCTCAAGTTCAGAGGGATGTTGATTGAAAAAAAATCAACCCGTCCGAGATGTTATGGTTTATGTATAAGTATTTCAACGTATAAATATTTATCTTGAGTTTATTAAAGAATTTGAGATCGTACAAAATAAATATCTTTCAGCCAAACATATTTTATCAAATTAATATCTTTCAAGTGAACATCTTGTAACACATAATAGATGTTCTTCTTTAGAGCTTTCCTATCAGAATAACAAGTTAATTTAATTATTTACCAAAAGCGGGCATTTATATTTGGGGAGATTGTGATTACGTTACATGATACTATTGTGCATTTTTCATAACAAATTCTAATTTAAAAATTGTTTAAATCCACATCAAGAACCCCCAAGTCACTAATTTCAAATTAAATTTTACAAGATTTTTATTTAATTGATAAGGAATGTCAATTTAAAAGACATTAATAAAATTAATACTTTTTTAAAATTTTATCAGTGGAACTCTTCTTATTTTCTTACAACAAAAAAGTGTGTACAATAGGATACGCAACACAAGGCATGAAATAATGCAAATTAAAGTACGTCAGTGTCAAGAATTATGCAAGAGGGAAAAAAATTGGTTGCTAATTAAAAAACTTAGTGAAATAAAGTATTAAATCTGTATTATTTCAAACAATATCGATTTTTTTATTGTTAAAACAAGCATCAAATAAATATATTTTATTCAATCCACACACATGTATCATGGGTTTTTATACCATTCTTAAACTATAGATCCTGTCTATTTTTATTTATTTAATTTATTAAAAATGTTGACATAACAGACTCATTTGAATCGAAATGAAATAATTTTCTTCTGAATTTCTCCGTTATATTCCTTTTTGGCATTTAAATTGGTTAAGTCATTTGCAACGACATCGAATCGATAGTCAGATTACATAGTAAAAAACGTTATCAGATTAATTCTACATATAATGTTGATTAATGATTAGGAAAATATTTTGTGATCTCGAACTATTGAAAATACGTAGGGGATGTAGAAATTCAGAATTATTTAGGGAATCAGTATTATAAGGGATAAAAGCAAAAGAAAATTGCCTCTCTTTCTATAAAAAATCATGATTGATGTATGTTATCAAGAGTCCCTGTTGATATCATTTTCTGCACCGCGTGCTTTTTTCGTCGACAACGGCGACCGTTATATTTATTACTCAGCATGATTTCTTTTTCTCTTCAGTATGGTTTTGAAGCATACTGAACATGGTTCTGAAATCTCCGACACTAAATTTAAATTTTAGTTTGTAAATAAATTTAGATTTTAAGTCATTTGGCAACATGATTTTTCCTAAATATGTAGCTTTGAAAAAATAAAACTCTCAATGGGATGTTCATAATTTTTTTCTTTTGTTTGCTCTTAATATGTAAGATCCAGTTGCGTAACGGAGAGTTTTAGGGCCCCTCCTGCTAAGATAGGTTTGGGCCCTAAGCCGGATCTTGGAAAGGACTGCAAAACCAAAAGATAACATAGTTTCGGGTCCCCCTCCTCAAGGCGGGAGTGTATGTTATGTCACTCAGAAGTTTAGTTCATTTTACATATAGCCTAATTAAAAAAAATCCATAAGTGATTTAAAAAAGTAATTTTTTTCTGTTATTCATATATATCGCCATAAAATATGCAGTAAGGAATCGGATCCCTAAATGTAGTAGATAAAATTGGGTTTAAACCTTAAGTATTGTGTAAGGGCTTATTGCGCTCATACCTTATGAAGTAAAAATAGGTATTTTTAATTACAGAGTGAAATATCCATATAAGACATTAAAATTCGTTCAAGTGATAATTTCAGAAGAAATAATCTGTTGTACATTTTCTTATGTAAAATTCCAAATGATTAATTTGAGCAATGATACAAGAATGTATACGAATTCAGTTTCTACTGTCGTTGTAAGCCTAGTCATTTCAATGACAGAGAATTTTATTTTAATATTCTTGCATTTTTTGTTCTATTCTATCCAGACAAAATATGCAAAAAGTTATAATTTTTAAAAATTCTAAATTATCTTCTTTCTCTCAACGCTACTAAAATCTTTGATGAAAAGAAAGATACATGTATGAATGAAATATATAATCCCCTATCTTGAAAATTATTGTAAAACAGGAAATGTCCATTTATAGATTGTCATTTTAAGTAGTGCGCTTGTAATAAAACATTGACATAGAGGAATAGAGTACAAATAAAAAATTTTGAAACAAACGAAGGAACTCAAGAATTTCGAAGGAAAAATAACAGAGAAACTTCAGATAATTAAGCTGAAAATTCGAAGAATTCAGGTAAAGCAGGTCACATCTGATCCACAGCTTCGTCTCCTTTACTTATAGATTTCATTTTGTTAAATTAATTTTTATTTTTTATTTAGATTTATCTTCATCAAACTTAACGAAAATCGAAATATACTCATTTTAAAAGGGAAAGACAGCTATCATTTTAAATTTAAATATTTTCTTCGAGCACAGATAAATTTGAGAAAAACCTTTTCCAAAGATTGACAATCATGATCGGAAGTTACATCACAGCTTTCTACATTCTGTTATGCTCTTGCATCGGATCCGCATCCTATTGGTCAATCAGATAACTAATAAGAGAAAGTACACTCCACATGTTTTGCGTGACAAAAGGAAATAATATATTAATCCAAACACAAACATCACATGATTTATGATATCTGATGCAATCCCAATTGGATATTTTGTAAGCTATATATTAAGTGAAAAATATAACGCCTTCGAATTTTATGGAACGATATTTAAATTATAACATAATTATTAATAAAATTCCATTTCTCATTAATATTTATTACCCCCACTCCGTACATTTTCAGAAATTAAGCAGCTAATACTTTCTCAGGAAAGATCATCCACCTTTCTAATTCCAATTCCAATCCAATCCAATCTCATTTCTTTTTTGGTCATAGACAGTACTTTCCCCCGCGATTCGAAACCAAAACTAAAAGATGATGTCTTAGGCAGTGGCGTAACGGAGAATATTAGGCCCCCCCTGCAATGTCAGCTTTTGGGCCCCAAGACAGATCTTACAAAAGGTACGTACTCGGAATCAGTCATGCTTTGGGGCTCCTAGAATCCCGCAATGCGAGGATTGCAGACTGGACCCGAAACTGGACTTAGAAATTATTGAAATAATATACAGTTCACACACAGTTCAAAATCACGACAGAGTTGCGTTGGTTTGCTTTCGCTGTCTTCGATTTGTTGTCTTTCAATGAATGGATAAATAATCCTCATTTGAAGTACTCAGTTAAGCAGTAAAAAAATATTCTTGTATGAGTGCATCTGGGAGGTAATTAGGCAAATAAGAGATAGTGCTTTATTAGCGCTGCTATCTTTGATATCGTGTTAATTTATTAAGTGGCGTAACCTAGAATATTAGCCCACGCCCTGAAAAGTCAGGTTTTGGGCCCCAATTATTCGGATCTTACAAAAGATTTCAAAACCATAGCATAACATAGGCTTTGGGCCCCCAAGAATCCTGGGTCCCCGCGATGAGGGGTGTACGTTACGCCATTGAAAGTATTTTTACTTCTATAATTATCCAGGATATCTTCGCTAGCCATTTAAGATTTTGAAATTCCAAATTACGGCAAAATATTTCCAACTAGGAACTTTATATAACTTTGTGCTTTTACTCACTGAATTCCGTTAAGTACCTGAATGCTTTTTTGTCGATTCTTTGAGTATCTAAGTATGTAACATGAAACTTTAGTTTACTGATTACATTTCTTAGTTTCACTTCTGCATAAAGTTGTTATTTTTGTGAAAATCATTTTGTTTTGTTTATTGTTATGTGTACTTTAATCCAGTAATTATATAAGTTAACTACGCCCTTTTGCAAAGAAAGTAGCGATATGCACCTAAAAACAATCCGATCACTTTAAATTAAGCATGCAGATTTATTTATACCGAATATGCAAATAATAAACTTATTAAGATCAAGAAATGTTTGCCTCTTTCATGAAACGCGTTTCAACTATGCAGATACCAGAGTAAAAAACTAGCAATAATTCTAGAAGTCTTATATATATATATATCTTTCATTGTTATCGTACTCTTCTCTAGAGACACAACGGGTATTGCCGTAGCGAAGTTTTCAAAGGCATTATAGCCAATTGGATGATTAATGCCAGATAATCGATATTCATGTAACTGGTTGACCTAATCAAACGAACACGATTGTACAAAGGTACTAACAACAATTGTTGCCGTACGACAGTGGTTCTTAAACTCTCGATCGCCACATCCTCCCTTTATGTATCAGGCTGTCATCGCGGACCTCCAAGATTTTGAACAGCCCTTCCCGTCCTAATATTCTTGATCAAAATACAAGTTCTACTGGAGTTTCTTCATTGGGGACTATTTAGTAATCTAGTCTAGTATGGTACATCTTTCAATTTTCCCACGAAGCCTTTCAGAGTCGGTCATAGAGGGAAATCTCAACGTTACAAGAGGGACCACAGCTTAAGAACTGCTGTTGTAAGGAATTAATCAGAATGTAGGCTCTGGGAGGTCAAGCTGCCACGAATCCGATGTAAAGTCGGAGAATTGTGAAATAAGCCCATACTACCCGAATGGCATCATTGTCTCCTTATCAGATTATTTTCTCTTCCACTTCTCCCCTTTCATGATACTTGGCTGCGATGGGATTATATTCCCTGCGGCCTTTAGGATATCTCATTTTAATACCACAAAATTGGCATTATTGTCTAGAGGGGTATGCCCACCAGCAGTTTGGCATTGCATGATGTTGTAATAAATTCTGTTACAGTTTTGGAGCAGATGATCATCGAACTCGCGTATGAAAAGTTCGGGACCAGCTAAATCGATCAGTCTTTGTTTTAAAGAGGAACACATTGATTATTCCTGGTGTAATGGGGAAGAATGTTACATCTTCCTTTAGTAGGCTGCCTCTAGTCAGTGTGTGCACAACTTTAAATAATCAAAGATACATTAATGATACTATATGGTGGTTGTGTTGTGCAGAGTGCGTCAACCTGGGACCATTTTCCAACAGGATAATGCCAGGTCTCTTATATATCGCATACTTCCGGACAGCATCTGTGCTGATGATAGTTTTCTTTGTCCACCAAGGATACCAGATCTTTCGCCAATCAAATATGTTTGGGACTTGGTAGGCTGCCAGATTTGGCCGTTCCAAAATGTTGCAGATATGGAGCAACAATTGATGGATCCCCTGGTAATTAATATGCTAAGATGTAATCTTTAACGCTCCATATTTGAACATATATAAGCATGCATGCTTGTTCAGGAGGGGGGAGCTCACAGTTTACTAACTTGAATATTCAATATGTAAACGCTACTCATTGCTGTAACCAACATTTTTATATATATATTTTTTATCATGTTGTTGTTGTTGTTATGCCGCCTGTCTGACGTAGTCAGATCGAGGCCCACGAAATTCATCATGGCAACGGGCTAGAGATACTCCTGTCGTTAGCCGAAGCTTTGAGCCCATGAAGGTGGTGGTGCGATTTTGCTGACGATAGATGGTGACACCATTCGGACCCACTGATTTAACGAGCACATACTTCGTGTGCACTTGGCGGATATTTAGTGGCATCGGGCGTCGAACCCAGGCCTTCCTGTCTAGCGTCCGATGCTCTAACCACTAGGCTACCCACGGCCCATTTTTTAAAATTTTTTTTTATCATTTCTATACAAGTATACGAGATTTAAATTTCAATAAAAATTTTAACTTTTCTTTGTAGTATTTCGTTATTTAATGCTTTTTATCAGGAATGAATAATGTTTAATAAACTTCAAGCTGTGTATTTCAGTTATGCAGTCAAATCTCGGTAATTCGAAGTTGGAGGGACCAATGAAAACCTTAGAATTATCAAGAGTTCGAATTATCAAGAGGGAAGGAAGAAAACTCACAAATTACACGAAGAGAAATTTTTTTTTCTAACACATTTAAATTTGAAACTATGCAATAAACCAACAATTGCACATATTTATAAAATTATTTTAAAGTATTTCTAAAAAGTACATATTATACAGCATAAATATCAAGCAAAAGTTAAAAGTTCTGTATTAAAAGAATACATTTATGCATTAAAAATGTTTACTAAAAAATACATACTGTACACAATTAATCTTTTTTGACGAAAAAAAAAATCTGTTTTCCTTAAAAATCTGTTTAATTTGTTATCGGGTCTCTCAGACACTGTTATCGACACCATTGGTTCTTAAAGGCAGGGTCCAGTCTGGCCCATGCCCTATCTGGTGTCACATGCCATAGATGAGCCATAAATCGTCATGTCACTCCGACGCAAAGTGCACAATCCTACGCATACCTTCTTTACAACAGCGGGCAATATTTTCTGAACACATGTGTATAAGGCCACGAGTTAAACGAAAAATATGGACGGCTGACAACAATTGCGGCTGGTCTATTGTCCATTTGAAAAAAGAATGTAATAAAAGTGTATTTTTGCTTGAGGAACCGGGAAACACAAAGAAAGGATGGCATGCAGATGATCATCAAAGAGACTACATTACAGGGAAGACACGCAGAGACAATACAACACAAAACATGCAAGCTTCGACCTGTTTGATACAGGACTCTACATGATAGTGAATGTTTGAATTGTCGAGAGTTATATAAGATAGCTTTGAATTATCGCGTGTTGTAGTCTGGCCAGTCACATATTTTACCTCGAAATATTGAGTGTATCAAAATGTATTGTTTTAGTTCGAAATATCAAGAGTTTTTATATGAGTTGAGCATATACTTCGAATCAGCGAGAGGTTCGTATTATCGAAGGTTTGAATAAGAGGAGTCGACTGTATAGGTAATTAACATAATTAACATAGGCTTTCAGAAAATTTAATTCGTATCTGCAATTTAGATGTCATGAGCCTAACTGCTATTGTAAATAATTTTGATGTGTGTCTTTGTTCTGTGCATGGTCTTTGTTCTTCTGTGTATATGTGATCATTAACTATTTCGTAAACTATTATTTCGAGGGCGTGTTGTGTTCTCTTCATTCCTTTTAGAGCAATTTATTTGAAATTGTTAGCGTTATTAATTGCAGATAAATGTCAATACCAGTTGAAATATATCTTTACGCGCACCATGTACTGGCATAGAAAAGAGAAAAATAATTCTTGGATGGGAGAGGGGGGGGGGTAAGATCCTGAAGAGAAGAATGTTCCTATTCTGGATAGCAAAATAAACAAGGGAATTATTATTAGCAGTAAAAAGATTGCACGTTGGTAATACGTTTAAATTATAGGTGGCCTTTGATGGGAAAATCCAACGAAACATTATTTTTTCCTTAAAAAAAAGGAGACAGAGAATTGTAAATATATCAGGGCCCTCAGATGAATTACAAGTCAACTAATGACACTACACAAGTATTGGAAAACGATTTTCTTGTAAATCGATACAGTCTAGTAAATGACAGAGGACTGAAGGAAATAGTACGTTAAATGAAAAGTTTTTCAATTTCTTAAAAGCTTATTCGAGAGAAATATTTCTTGAACAAAAACAAATCTTAAAGCAGTAACGTGCTGTCGTATTTATGTGTTATGACTTACCTTATTACATCACATATATTTAAATAAAAAAAAATGCCGTTAAAAATGAATTTTTATCCTCTGTACTTTATACTTGTCAATATTAAATAAAAATTTCATGTTATAAATTAGTAAATTAAAATCAGTATTTAATATTTTAAAATCTTTTAAGACCAGTGAGCATTTGTTCTAGTACACATACAAATATTAGCACTTGTGTATTATAATTAGTGTATTTAAATGATATTTAACTAGTTTTTCATCTTTTATATAATCATTAAAATATTGTATGTTACTCGAAATACAAAAACATATCTTTTGTAGAGTTTGAAATTTAACTTTTATTGTGAATCAATTCGGTTTTGTAGGATTCGTGGATCTTTCTCTTAAAGATTTTATACAATTGAAATAGTGAGATGTTACTAAAAATTATAAGGCTTCTATTTTCAATCGTGTTTAAAGAGAATAACTTCTCTCTCTCTCTCTATATATATATAGTAGAAAGTATTCACATTCTTTGCACTGAAGAATTAAAAAAAAATTGGCAGTTATAGAGACTGCCGATAGAAGTGAAAACTTAGAACTTTTAGTATTAAAATTGGAAATTTCATAATGTTTGAATTAAAATTATAAACATCAGTCTGGTTTTCACATCTATTGACACTCCGAGCAACAACTAAATGCATAATTATATGGTTTGTTATTATTCAAATATATTACGGGCTTTACAAGATCACGACAAAATATAAATACAGTTCAATTGAAACAACAATTAATATACAATCATATTATTTATGGATAGTAGTTGTATTTACTTAAATTTCAATGTATCTGATTTTTTATATTATTTTAAATGTTTGCATCATTGTCATCATTCATTTCAACAATACTTAGACTTTTTGTACTTTCAATTATTTCATTTTGTTCTAAAAAAGATACAATAGGCTTATGGTAACTAAAGTAAGAAAGGAAAATGTTTGATTCAAATTTATCTAAGTATCGCGTAAAAACCGCATCGGCTTTCGTTTTATATTTTGTAGTACTGAGTTTTCGATCATTGGACATATTTAAGTGTTTCATTTACAAACTCAATTAGTGGTAGATTTTTATCATCTGAAAAGTTAATATTGAAGTCTCCGCTTAAAATCATCGGTACATTATCATATATATTTTTCTCCAAATCCTTTTTCGAGTACTTCAGAACCTTCTTTTGTATAAATCATCAAATTTTCGAATAAAAATTGTTGTATGTGTCTCATAGATTTTCCAGGCGAAATATGAACGGCAACCATTAATATGTATTGCCCATTCTCGGTATCGCAATGAGCAATGCACAGTATATACACATTGAACTTTTCGCTAAATGCATTCAGTTTCACTTATAAGATGTACACATCACTATGCGCCAGCTGTATAGCTACAGATATACTGCTATAAGCATGTCGGTGACGCGAACGCATGAGATTTCTCCCATCCAAAAAGTGTCTCAGGTGAACAGAACAGCACACGGCGCGTGCGCCAATCAGAGCATGTCGGTGACGCGAACCCATAAGATTTTACCCTACCAAAAAGTGCCCAACGCCACTAAAGAAGTTTTCACTTCAAAAATATAACGATCGAAATTGAAGGATTAAAAAAAATGGACGTCAAAATCTAATACTTTGAATAACTTTAAATAAATTGCAAATATAAGACTATAAGGAAGGAATGATTCAGAAAATAAAATAGTGAAGTAAGAAAAAGTAAATATATATAGCTGAATAATCCAGTATTTCTCAGATTAATTTGTTGTCAATATATAAAAATAAACTAAAACAAACATATCAATGTTATCTCTTACGCCGTTGTGGAAGATGATTTCCGGAAAACCCGTTCTTAGTGGATCTCAACTCAACAAAAGAAAAGCGCGTGCATAATTTCAATTCAGCAGGTCTAATAGTTGTGGAGTACTAAGAGTGAGTGGGTCACTTTTTTCATAAGAAAAAAACAAGATATATAGGGATACAATTAATAATTTAAAAAGTAATTTGATGCTGCTTATATCTTGTTACTCTTAATTAAAATTTAATGTTAGGTAAATTTTTTACATTTTAATATTTGTTATTTATTTCGCTTTTCGAGAGATAACCCTGATAGTTGACTTGTTTTGATATTTATTTGTTTTTGTTACAGTTTATTATCTTAAATTTTTTGCATCTTCTTTTTTAAATTTCAATACATTTATTTCATTTTCTCTATAATGAAGCTAACTTTATTAAAGATTATGTTGATGAACAACAAATATTTATGAACAATTTTTCCGAAATGCAGTACTTTGACTTATTTTGTGCTGGCCTTTTATAGCGAAGTAAGTGGATTACTTTTTGATACTCTTGCATGAATAAAAATTCTTTTAATCTTGTAAAATAAAAATAAAAAACGCTCATGATTATTTTGTGATAGTTCTTTCCTTTTCGCGATGGAGATCACCCAAATGATTACACTGTGTTTGCCTTATTCTTACACACTCGGGAAAAGAAAACATTGATAAACTGGGAATTATGATAAGTACTTGACCAGGGATGGGCAGACTTTTTCAATGTACGGGCTACTTCTAATATTTTCAATGTGTTACGGTCCACCCAGTGTCAGTGGCGCGCACACAAAGAGGGGGGGGGGCGTCCACGGGTCCGGACCCTTTTTCATAGCCATTGAATTTTTTTTGGATTGATTATAATACCATGTATATAATACGTAAAACTTAATTAAGTATTTGTTATTAATAATGTTTCATTAATTAATTCTGATTATTTAATCAGTAACTAATTTTTTACTGTGTTTTTTGATCCCAACAACCTACAAAATAAATATATATATATATTTGGCTGCATTTTGGGGGTATGATATGAGAATGGTAGACTTTCGTCCCTCCCCTTGTAAAATTCTTGTGTGTTCCCAGTGTCGTAGGTGTTGTGAACTAGGAAATGGTATACAATATTTTAATAATAAGTATGGAATATGTACTTACCTACAGAACTAAAATAAAAAACTAACACTTTTAAAACCGCGTTTGAAGCAAAACGCAAGATATAAACATAATAACAACCACAAATATTATTTTATCAAAGATGTATTTAATATCAAATAATTCAAAATACATAAAAAATAAAACATTTTTATCTTAAGTTAGTTATTGTTGTTATAGTCAGTAAAGACTTAGTCTGCATACTTCAGCCAATCTTGAATATTTCTCCGTCTATAATCACTAACTACTAAAATCTTCAGACGTCACCACAAAAAGTTTTGGTGGTCCACCGGTCGATCGCAGTCGACGTAATGCCCACTCCGGTACTTGACGGTACAAACGTTAGTAGAAGCCAACGAAAAATTTAAGAAGACGGAATGCTAATTTTTTAAATGGACTTTTATTAATTGATCGAGAAATTAATTTCTCAGTTGTGAATTGAACTGCATATATAAAAAAAAACTTATAGTATTTGATTCCAAAAACTTTTTTTCCCCGATCTGGTCTCACTTTGAGAACAATATTTCAGACTTTTAGCCGTCATATTTGTATCAAAATAGTTAAGGAGTTATAAAAAATTCTTACTCAAGAAAACACTATGAGTTTAAAAGAAGACAGATTTTTTCTACACTGTAAAATGGCGTGAAAGTATCTGAAATTTTAAAGCAACTTAGAATATCAAACAAAAGAAAATAAGGATATATAAAGCATATTTTTTGTTGCTAATGCCACCTGTCTGACGTGGTCAGATCGAGGCCCACGAAATTCATAAAGACTTCGCGCTATATTGTTCGCCTGTCGTTAGCCGTAGCTTTGAGCACCATGCAGGTGACAGTACGATTTGGCTCGGTTCCACCTCAATTTTGAAGGAAAACACCCTGGGAGTGGTCAGGGGCTTCCCACCTCTCTTCCGCTTCCACTATTCTCACGAGAGGACTTGTGGCACGACGGCTATTTAGAGTACCCCCATGCCGCGAAGGCACTATACATTTACAAACATCCATGCCTTCTTCCGGATTCGAACCCAGGCCCTACGGTACTGCAGTCAGCGTCGCTAACCAATATACCGGATGGATGACAAAAATTTAATATGCGTTTGACATCCTTGTGCTAAAGGGTAACAGAACCTGAAATTAGTAATCTCATCTAGAAAATGTTGTTAGAACATTAATGGAAGACAGGTTTTTAGATGTTGACGGAATATATCAGTACGACAATGCTACTCCCATCGCGCCAAAACTGAAAAGAAATGGCTTAACCATGACCATGGTGTGTTTCATAATCTGAAAGGGCCATCAAAAAGTTTAAATATAAGTGTATTCGAAAATCTGTGGAATGAACTGGAAAGGCATTTAACATTCCAACAAAGGTCAAAGAACTAGAAATGATCACTTCATAAAGTATGGTCTGAAATGAATTTACAGACATGTCAGAAGCTTATTACATCAGTACTACGACGCGTTATTGTTCTATACAAAGCAAAAGGCGGAAGCATTAAATATTACATAAGGTGACAAGTCATTTGTGGCTAATATGTTTACTCTCTCCTAGTTGAAGAAAAATTATTTGTGTTGTATATGTTGACTTAATTATTGGATTCGCAAGAGGAGGGGTGAAAAAGAGAAGAGGAAACAGAATTGTACAGTTTTTGTGAGGAGGATACTCCCTCAATTCGCTCTGAAATGCCGAAAATTCAAATTGTGAAACCATTTGACTGTGCAACCATATTTAACGCACAGTTTCCAGAATAAGAATAAAGGACCCTGTCCCACACGTGTCACTCCACGTGCGCAATTAAAATGTCTACTTAAAAAACTATTAGGATTTATGTTTAGCAATTATTTCAACCAAATGTTATTCATGATGCATATACCAAATAGGCCTAATATAAATGAGCATAATACAACTAATAAATGTCCATATAGAATTAATCGCGAAGGATAAAAGAGCTTGCAAAATGGCTGCTGTCAAATAATTTCCTTTAATTCGTTCGTTAAGCTAATTTAATATAAATATCGTATGATAATTTCAGTGACATTTTATTCATAAGTTAGAAAAGCAGAGTACTTAATAAAAATGTCTAGGTACACATGTGGCACAATGCTGAAAACCCATTAAAAAGATTTACATTCAATCTCAAAGTATTAAACTTGAAGGAAACGGAAAGAATATCCTTACACATAAGTCAAGTTTGTGCTGAGAGGAAATAAAAATATGTTGGAAGATGTCCAAGAGGAATGGGAAGCGTAGAATATAAAGTGTTCATTGAAGGAAGGAAAATAGTGAAATAAATGCGAGTGAGAGAAGTTCGACCGAGAAATTGTGACATTTATTACTCAAAGTATAAAGGGAGAAAGCAACAATGTTTGTGGGAATTCCAACAATTGCTTGAATAGAAATTAGAATTACATGAAGGCAGATGTTATGTTTCAAACTATATGGGCATTTTATTTTTGATAGGGTATAAAAGGCTTTATATAATTTTCAAAATAGAACGTATTTTCCTTATACACTGCTCTTCTCAGAGATTTATTATAAAGCTAATATTATAATAAATATTATTTTTAAAGAATATTTATTTATATTAACCTCTCTTGAAATTAATATGCATTTCTTTTCTCAAAAAATTGTAAACTAGGTATAGAAACTCAAACTTTTTCCGTTTAAAAAATAAAATCTATTCGTAAAATGACAAATTTAAAAATTGCTGATTTATATGAATCTTTTAATAACAGTCATCAAGGCCTTACTTGTTTAAAATTTATTTATTTTAATGGTTTGGATTGATTATTTTTTTTCTATAATTTTACTGTAAAAGCAATCAAAGAAACTACTAGCAAATTTTATTGAAAATCCTTTTTTTATTTTGTGATAGAGACAAAAACATGAATTTAAAACGATTCTCAGACAAGGAAAAAAAAGAATGTTTTTAAGACTTATGCAAAAGCTAGCTAAAATATTTCTTTAGAATTAAGATCAGGGAAATTTTTCTTTTAAATAAACGAGTCTTTAGGAGTTCCGCAAAATTGCATTTTCTCAAAGTAAAGAAACTGAGGACATTTTCCTTGAAACAGTGTGTGTGTTGATCGATTTGCATAATTTTTAGTAAGTACTATGTTGTAATTCTGCTTTAAAAATCTAGACTACAGTTTCCTTATTACTTTAGGTAGTTCGTTATTACTTCTTAATGGTTTTTAAGAATTTTTTTGAAAGACTATATTTAATTTAATGATTTGATAAAATTAAAAATCATTTTTTAAGAAAAAATTTATTTTTTTTTACGTTTACTTTTAATTTATTTCTCTATTGACAGAAATATTTAACCTTGATGTGAATGTTTAAAAATGTTTTCCGGACTACCTATGCAATTAAATTAAATGTTATTGTTAGTCTAAAGTTATTATTTTAAAATTAAAAGGCATCAGTGGCATACACAAGAGAAAAAAATTGAAGGTTTAACCTATGGCAATTGAAGGTTTAACCTAAAAATTGAAGGGGTTGGCAACCTATGGCACGCGTGCCACATGTGACACGCGGTACAATTCTCGGTTGTACTCTGCACCACTCTACAAATTTGTTAATTTTTGAGTGGATGGAAGTTGATAAATTGGTAATGGTCCTTAACTGACGAACATCTTCAGAATTACGGAATTACAAAAAATTTGAAAAATAACTCCAAAGATAAATTTACAGCGATTTTGTAACTTATTAAATGTCATTGCTGTAGAGATTTAATTGTTTAAAGAGAAGAAAATTGCTTGTACTCTGCTTTCCTCTTTTGGTTCAACATATCCAAGTAAAAAACTTTCCTTCAAATGAGAAATATTTAGAGACCGCAAAGAAATGGTTTACCAACTGAATGCTCAGAATCGTGCCTAATATAAACAGTCACAAAAAAACCCGCTGATTTTGAGGTATGATAATATAGCGGTGCAAACACTAGGTTCGCATTAAAACTTTTATTTATTTTTTTATGTTCCTTTAATGAAAGGAAATACTTCTTTTTATGTTGCCTATTTCTTATTTTAATAAATATGTTTAAAAGTACATAATATCTGTACAATTTTATTTTTATTTTTTATTCTTATTGAAAAAATAAATATTTTTACGCTGTTTATTTTTATATTAAGCTTTTTCTTTAAACGAGGCAAAATCAATATATAATAAAACTGCAAATCTACATTATTGACCTCTATTCTCAGCATGCATTAGCGCTGGAAACGAAATGTTTCAAATATGTCCTACTGTGTGACACACAGAATCCTATCGTAGATTGGTTTGGCATGCCAGAGCTATAGGGTTGCCGACCCCTGGTTTAACCCTTCCTCCTCCCTTGAACAACAAAGTTTTAATTTTTACCATAGCTTTTATCTACGTGTTTTTTTACATTGTAACCCCCATAAGAGGGATCTGTGTACGCCCCTGAAAGAAGTATAACATTCTAAAATAAATATATCATAAATCTGAAATTACTATTATTTCGAGCTATACATTTTCCATCATATATAAATGCGTTAGAAATCTTTTGTGAATTTTCGAACAATTTCTGTGTAAATCTTGAATAAAGTATAACATGTAACTTTATAAGTATGATTTATCAGATTTGCGTAAATTTCATCTTCACTAACAGAAATAAATTATTCATTGTGTATCATTTAATAAACTGTAATATGTCTCAATAAAGATTAAGCATTCTTTTCAAGAAAAATTCCAAACTGCAAAACATTTTTCATTGGAAAAGTTTAAAATTGTTCTTTTTAAATGTTTAGAAACAAATAAAAACATATAAAATAAATAATATCTAGAAACGCATCTCAAATGGCGATCTATAAAAATTCAAATCTATTTGAACATATTCATTTACAACAGGATAAGAATTACCGTTGTAGTATTCTTATTTGGAATCTTATTGATGATACTTAATGTTTTTAGCAACAGATTAATTAGAATTTCATTTCTTGTATAAATTTCTGTTACGACATCTATGATAAGCGAATTACATTTTTGTGTAATTTTGTTTAAAGTGAATGGCAATTCACTGGAGTTATGAAAACAAAACCAAAAAGGCATGTAATGATTTGAACGAAACAAAAGAGAAGCTGTAAAGCGTATATGTAAATAAATATCAATAATCCTTTGGAAAAGAAAACTTCTAGGTTACAACTCATAAGAGCCTCTCATTTAATTTAACAAGTATATATATATATGTATATATATGAGAAAAAAGCAATGGTATAGAAACAGAATAAAGATAACTTTACATATTTGTTTTTTTCTTCTAGAGATAAATAATAAAGATATAAAAGATTATATATAGAAGTAATTTTCACATAATTGAGCAAAAACCGAGGTCTTGATTTTAAATAATTTTTATACTAATAATTATTTTTCAAAATATTAAAAAATGCTAGAAACTAAAACAATTTTACACTTTAAACTAATTACTGGTGGTACATTACAAAGTTATCTAAATGTAAAATTAAACTATTATGAAACCGTAATCACATGTCATGCTTTAATAGATATCCTTTATTTTTTCACGAATAGAGGTAATTTGGCTTGTTGGTCCCAATGTCTATATTGAAACTCATATGAATGTTTTAAACAATGACCTTTTTTATGCTTCACTAAAATAAAACCATACTATTTTACTCTGACAATTTCATTAGCATCTCTCTCCTATACTTAGCCTATCGTACACTGTTTAAACAGCGCCATCTACCTCCTAAATAATGAGAGTTTCATTTTTATCTCCGTAAGACTCTTCAATGTTCGGGGAAAATATGAATATTTTAACAACTACATAAAAATATTTCATCCAAATTATCGGATTAATCTATGAACCATTTTCTTCTTCACAAAAATTTATTAATTTCGAAGGTTTTTTTTTACTTCTAAAGTTTCTCTCTGTTCCCCCTTTAAGCAATTTATTTTCTTTCTCTTCTCCCTTCTCATTTTTATAGCTTCTTCACTGTTTTATTACTCTTCAAGGAAGTGCGATGTATCTTCAAACGATGCAGCGAAGGAAACTTTTCACCAACTTTCTTGATTAAAAAACATGAAAACTTGAACACACTTCCCATTGAGATAATTTTGAGATTTTAGGATTTTTTTTAAATATAGAGAACAAAAGCTTCTGTAGGAATATTTTTTGTAAAAAAAAACATTATAAAAATGACCTTTCTCTTTATGATAGTAATTAAGATAGTATATGTTCATGTATTCATTAAAATAACTCCCATAAGACTAAAAATTAAGCATCAGTATGCTTTTACTATGATGAAATTATTTTTTATTAAAAATAAATGTTTTTAAAAATGTCGAGCATTTATTTCTTCCAAAAAAATATCCGTAGTTTTTAAAATCGCGTAAAATATTTTAATATCATTTAATTTTTTGGGTGTATGATTTTCTCTCTCTCATTTTTGTAAATAATTTTTTTACTGAAAGTAAATTACTGGTATATTTATATAGAGAATACCAAACTAATTAAAAGAAGGGAATCATTCTTAAAAATCCATTTAAGTTGATTAACCCTTTCACGATTAAGGGAACCATTTTTCAACAAGAAAATTCGGGATTATCGCATTTAATTAATACTTAACCATTTTTTATGCAGAATGTCAAAATGGAACGTATGTCGGACACAATTACGCAAACGGGAACGTTTGGAAAAAAAACTGTAAAATCAAATGGTGTCATTGATAAAACAATCATGAGTTGTACTCTATTATTATTTATTGTGTGTGCGTGTGTGTCATGTAATAACATATTACTATATATTTTCTCACATGTGTTACGCTATTCTGTAAGTATAACTTTGTGAAATTATGAAGTAAATCTGAACAAATGAAAACAAATGCCCATGATGACAAATAATTCTGTCGGAATAATTCTGTTCTAATTCCATAAAACTCAAAAACACTACATATTGTTACCTATTTTTCTTGTGATTATTTATTTATTTTACGACTAGACAAATTAAAATAAACAGTTACATTCTAATATTTACTCTTTACAGCCTTATGGTCAGATAAGGGTTAACTTGTAAAAAATACTTCACAAAATCGACCTTAAACGTAAGGAAGTATAGGATAAAAAGGAAACGCTGTAATTTATTTCGATAGTCATTTAGAATCTTGCATTAAATTTGAAATATTTCTTTCTCCCCTGCATGATGTATCGTAAATGATAACGCAACGCTATAACACTACGCATTATCACACAGGAACTTTGGCTGTATGCCTCTTAAAAAAAGGCTAATTGATTGAAACCCCTGCCTCTTCTTCCCTACGTATCTGATTATCATCCCCAAAACTGGAAAGGGTTTCATCGCCGAATACTATGGTTGCCATTATGCTAGCTTCCATGATGATTACCTTCGACCCTTCTTTAGATGATTTTGTATGAGTCAGAGCCGTTTTTAACCTCCCCGGGGCCCTAGGCACTTCTGATTGTTACGCCCCAAACTATTTCCAAAGCACCCCTCTCCTTCAGTTCTTACCTCGCCAGTTTTGGTTTGGGAGGGATTTTCTCTTGTTACTTTTTGCCCTTTCATTGTTTTTGCTGTTTGGAGACTCTTTCCAATATCCAGCACCTATGAACCTGCCGTGTCCTTTACTGGCGACGGGCAGTTGCAAGGAAAGGAAAGCGGCATGGTTTGGTTACTCTAGTGTATTTCTTACCTTACGGCATCACAGACCACCCACCCTTTTGTAAATTAGTACAATAAATTAATGAAATCATTTGCAATTACAATACAGAGTATACATTTTTGTATGAAACGATATATTATTGTAGAACTGCTTTCAACTTGTTAGGTATTTTCATCATTTATCGATTTACTGTTTTTTACTTTAAGACATCCTTTTTCTTTGTTGAGTCACGGTCATTGTACCTGTACACAAAAGGTTTCATCCTACCTTTAATCATTGCAAAAATATTAATGACCTCTTTGAAATCAATTTCCATTGTAATATCATATTGAGAGCATAGCAGCTTTTCTTTTTCAACAGTGGATCTCATTTTAGTTTTTACTCTCTAGGCCGAAATGCTTCTCTCATAAATCATTGGACTGTGGTACGTTCTCTGTAATTTTAATTTTTGTCTCTTTTTTCGCCCCCAAATCTTTTGCGCGCTAGGCACATACCTAGCATGCCTGAGTGGAAAAAAGGCCCTACTGTGATTGTCATTCCGCCGTAGAAAAGTGCCATAAGATAGTGGAAGATACCACAATTGGTAAGGGTCTTTCGATCATTTAATAGCGCACAATGATGCTGTTCGGGTTGCTTAAGTCTATCACTCTATCACTGAACTTAGCCTCACATCCATACACCTTTCTCGCCTTTCAGATTCTTCATTCCGTGAATAAATTTCTTGCAGAAACCATTGCTGTCAGCACTTTTAACCAGCCATAGCTCTGTTCGTTCGGTGCAGATGGTGGCCTGTTACACGGTTTAACTAAACAGCTTCTCGCATCCCGAATACGTGACATTAAAAATCATCCACTTGACTTTATAGTGTCTTAACGGTAATATTGATCAGGTCTAAGAAGACAATAATAAAAGATAAACCTTCCACAACTGATACTTATTTTAATGCCATTATTTTCTAAGCTATTAAAACACTGTTTATGACTGAAGTTAGCATTCATTTGTCTTGAATATTTAATCATTTATGTACTAAGTTTAAATGAATTTGCTTGCAAAAACTGCATAACAGAGTTGTTTTTCCTCTCAAAAGACTAGATTATATAGAAATGTGTATTAATTTTTTCAGTTTTTATAAGGAAATATCTCTTTTATGTTCCTCTTCCTGCATTCCAAATAATTCAGAGAATAAAAAAATATGACGAATTAGAGTATTGTAAAGTTTCTGTGTTTTATTTTCGTTTTTCAAATTCCTCAGTTTTAATATTCTAAATCAATATTATACGTCCTGCTGAAATATTAATACTGTTCGTTAAAAAGATACTTTATTGCAACTTAATTCAGCATTTGTTTGATACTTGTACCGAATTGCATTTTCAGGTAGTTTTATATTTTAAATCTATACATCTTTCCTACAGGAAAAGAGGAGAAAGAGAGATTACATATAAATAAAATCTAAAAGTAAAATTGCTTATTAATAAATCATTTAATTTGTTGTTGTGCATTACCTATAGCTACACACTCACAAAAGTTTATTTCATTTGCGAAATTAAATTCTACAATTTAATTTCAGGCTAATTCTTTCACTTTTGTTTTTATTATTGAGTAAAAAGAAAGAAATACTCTAAATCTACAGCAATTAAATAATAGAAATATATAAGCATTGTGAAATGAAAATAATTTCATTTAAATTCAACAGTCATGAAAAAGACATACATTCTAAGACTATCAAAATTTAGTACTAGTGTATTATACCTTCGACCAATTTCACCAGTACTAAAAAACATCGCCAATTAAAAAAATGTCGCCCAAATGCTGCCATCGTTATTATTATTGTTTTCGATCTTGCGCGGTAACAGTTTCCACTATCGGCTGCATATGGTTGGCGGCATTTGGCGACGTTTTGTGTTTGATGAAACTGATCAACGGCGTAATACAAATGTACCTAAAATTTTATGACAATGCTTAAGAACTTGAATTTTTTTTCAAAAATTTCAACTAAGGAGGAAGTTTGATAATTTTTGAGGAATACCATTCATTCACAAATGTTTAACTTACGAAATCATATTTCATAATCCAATTTTTCAAATCATTCTTTCTTGTGTTTCTCCGTTTTAAATTTTGATTAACTATAAAAAATAGAGTAAAAAATAAAAGAATCTCAATTTAATTTAAATACCTTGAACACTAAAAAAATTTAGGAGAATATCATTTATGTGGTAATTCTACTAAAATATGACAGTCATTTTAAAATAAATTGAACTGTACAAAAATACATTATAACAATATCTTTATCAAATCTGGAATAATTTAAGAAGTCCAAAGATTTCTGAGAATTTAACCCCGCTTATAAAATATTCACATCATTTTGGCACAAAAACGCTAAAAACATTATAAAAAATAGTAAACACGTTTGTGAAAATAATTGTATCAAAAAAAGAAAATATTTTAAACTGTTCTATGAAATATTTAAACACACACATGAGTGCTTTATCGAACATAAAGTAACTGAGAAGACCAACAATTTCTTAATAAATACACCCAAAATAAAAACATTCGAGCTATTCTTTGGGCAGAAGCGAGAGATAACCACAGGGGACAAAATGAATTTCCCTCGACAAAGAGAGAGAGAGAAGTCGTGCTGAAACGAGACTAATAAATAAGCTATAGACCGATAAGTGGCGCCAGAGAACTTCCTCAAATCGATTTCTCCATCGATTGTTCAGTGTTGACACTTATCGATTATTCCACCTTACTGGAAAAAAGCTTTCTATTTCTCGCAGACGATTATTTTCCCGTGGCTGTTAAAATTCGAGCTATTGTTCGAAAAAAAAATTTAATTCTTCTTTCGTAGCTTCGATTTTTGTGATTAGTTTCTTCAATAAATAAATCAAAATTGGAATTGTAGATAGATAAATTAAATAAAAGATATACAGATAATGCAAAGCATATATAAAAAGGATTATCATGTTTATTTGAATAAGAAGAATTAAAGAATTTTGGGGGAAATATTAATAAAGTGAATATTTTTTCTCATAAAAATTATTTTATCTAATAAATTTTTCCTAATATTTGTTTTCAAAATTCGTTTGTATTTTTCTATGGATTAATAATTCTCATACATGACACTCTGATGTTTTCTTTTTTGAAGATTTATCTCAAGAGGGGAATTATGTCTAGAAATACTTCAGATTATGAGAAACGTAAATTGGGTTATATGCAATAATAATCAGACGCATTTTTACTCTAATCAAATAATGATACATAAAGCTGATTTTACAATATTTCACAATAAATATTTATCAAAACGGTCTCCTAAAAATATTTTTTATCCACTTATTAGGAATTTGGAGTATTTTGTAGCAAAAAATAATAAGAAGGTACTCGTCTAATGCCTACAAATTCGACTTTCATATGAGATAGATCTCTCTCTCTCTCTAACTATATATATATGTATACTATATATACGTGTATATGAGGAAGAGTAGCTATTTTGCTTTCATTCTGTACAATTTAGAAAAGAGACAGAAAAAGTACTAAAATTTCTCAACTAGGGAATTACAATGAAAAAAACCATGATCACGAGGTATAGTGAAAAGGAGTAGCAATTATTTTTAGAAATTATACAGAGGGGGGGGGGAGGGCTTAGAGAAAAAGTTTGGTGCCAAACAGTCGCTAGGTAAGGTGCAGACAAAACTCTATTAAGTAATTTTCTAAGAATCAAGAGTAAAAATGTCAAATCAAAGGGTTTAAATCTTTTAACGCAGGAAATGTAAAGAAACGGATGATTAGGAAATTGGTATTCGTTTTAAGGGAAATATATAAAATAGGGTTTAAATTAATTTTAAGTGATATGTGTTACACACATAGAGATATAATGGTAATTTATAGTTATTTTTTTAATTATATTTGTCATTGAAGCCCAGTGGCTGAGTGGAAGTGCATCGCGCTTCCACACCACAGGTCCGAGGTTCAAACCGCGGGCTGGGCAAGGTCGACTCAGCCTTTCATTTCTTCAGTGGGTCTACAAATGAGTACCAAGCTTGCTTGGGAACTAAACTCGGAGAGTTTTCACGTCAGACTGACCACCTGACCGGAACATCGCTCAAGGTCGCGTGTACTGAGATGAACACAGTAGGCCTTGACCCTCATGTGCCACCAAGTTAAGTTATTAGTCATTAGATTAGTAAAACATTAACAAATCCAAAAAAAAATGTAAAAAATTTTCAAGTATTTTATTTTTACAAAAAATATCCATGAACATGTAAAGTATTTAAAAAAAATTCTTCTGAGGAAAATATGAGCCATGCCTTTTTTACCCCAGTATTCCTAGATAGTAAATAAAGTTTTCCTGAAAAACAACGAAGAATAGGAAATAATATAACATATAGCAGTTGATCAATCATGTATTGGACAGTTGATTTCTTTCCCAGGAAAAATAAAGCTCAATCCATCACAGTTAATGAGATTAGTGAAACTAACTTTAATATTAAGAATAAAAACAGTTTTTTTTTTGCCTCAAATTTGTGTATGAAATTGAAGAAAAATAAATAAACAGAGCTGTGACGTAGCGTACACTCTCGAAACCCCCGCATTGCGGGGAGAAGGGGGTTAGGATTCTAGGGGGTCCAAAGCCTATGTTTTGCAATTCTTTGTAAGATCCAGCTTGGGGCCCAAAACTTGACTTTGCAGGAAAGTCCTATTATACGACGTTACGCCACTGAATCAAAAGTGCATTTTAAAAGGATATAGAAGTGTAGAATAAAAATCTCATTTTGTGAAAATTCGCTATCAAAAGAATTAATAGAAATCTGACTAAATCCTGGATCATATAAATATTTGATAAAATTGTTAACATTTTGAGTGACATCTTTAACAGTCTTTGTGAGTGTGTCAATCGACAAAATATAATATGAATATATATATTCAGAATTTTATTTATAAATATATATATATATATATATAAGTATTATAGGAATATATATAAAATTTTATAATGTTATATTATAAATTCTTAATTCTAATTCTATAAATTCTAAATATTCTAAATTATATAATATTACGTACATGAAGATTAATTACATATATTTTTTAATTTCAGATGTTTTCTTATGAATAGAATGGGAAAAAGGTATTCTGACAAAGACAGAAATAATATATTATGACCTCGGGACAATCTAGTGTACCCTGTGGTATGCTTATTGTAGGAACTAGAACTAGCAGTCAATGTTCTCAGGTGGCAAGATTAAAAATCGAGAAAGATTCCATTATGAATCATCAAGTAAGTAAACATGTATGGCAGAAAAGATATTATTGTACCCTGCTGGCCACCGTAAATGCAACACCCTGAAGGATGCACGCAAATAACATGAAATTTACAACATACATTAGCGGAGGTGAGATATGTAAGTGATTAGAATTTCAGCTCAGACACACATCACGCACGCCTGTGGCGCCACCTCAAGCGCTAATTAAGGCTTGGAGATTTCGACAATTTTAAGTTCGGCAATTGTGTTTTCTTGTGGGTTTTTCAAAAATGATCAGTTATCTCTCGTAGAAAACAGCGATCAGCTTTTGATAAAGTATCCGAGTTCGACAGAGGAAGGATAGTGGCCTACCGAGATTGTGGATTATCTTTCAGGGAACTCGGTAGTCGTGTTGGACGAAACCAAACAACTGTTATGCGGATATGTGACCGTTGGATGCAGACGGACCGACGTGGTCGATCGCATCCACCTCAGAGCACCACTTCAGGTGAGGACAGGCAAATTGTGCGAATAGCAGTGACGGATCGCTCAATCACATCACGAACCATAGAACAGCACATTGAGTCCGTAACGCATCATTCAGTGTCTGCGCGTACCATTCGACGCCGTTTACAGCAAAGTGGTCTGTCCGAAAGACGTCCATTGCTGGATCTACCCTTGACGCAGAACCACAGACGTCTCCACCGCCAATGGGGCGATGAAAGAAGGATGTGGGCAGCAGAATGGAATAAAGTTGTCTTTACTGACGAGTCACGCATCTGTCTGCAACACCAATGGTCGGATTCGAGTCTGGAGACACCATGGACACAGAATGCTGAACAGCTGTGTTATGCACCGCCACACTGGTCCTGCACCGGGTATTATGGTATGAGGCGGTATTGGATATCACTCTCGCACTCCTCTAGTACGCATAGCTGGTACTTTAAACAGCCAGCGCTACATCTCCGAGGTGTTGGAGCCAGTTGTCCTTCCTTACCTTCAGGGCTTGGCCACAGCCATATTTCAACAGTATAATGCGCGACCACACGTAGCACGCATTGTCCAAAGGTTCTTCGTCAATCACCAGATTGAACTGCTTCCCTGGCCGGCTCGCTCTCTGGATCTTTCGCCGATAGAAAACATGTGGTCCATGGTTGCTCAACAATTGACCCAGATTACACCCCCAGCTGCCACATCAGATCAACTTTGGCAACTTGTGGAAGTTGCTTGGTCTGCTGTACCCCAAGAACACATCCAAAGTCTCTTTGAATCAATGCCAAGGTGTGTGGTAGCGGTGATCTCCAACAATGGCGCCTACTCTGGCTACTGATTCTGGCAGGAACCACACTTCACAGAAGTCTATAAATTTAATCATTTGATACTTGGTCAACATGTTATCTACAAAATATATTTTGTTGTACTATCTCTTGTCTTTCTTGGTGTTGCATTTACGGAGGCCAGCAGTGTATTAAACTTAGTATATACGTGTGCGTCAGAAATCGAGATATTTTGCGATACTTATTCTTTCGTTAGACACAGTATTGAAATTCTTGCTCTGTTTGTATTTTCTTTCTAATAGAACAGTTTCGATTGCAATGTAGCCATAAACTGGTTTGATATCATTGAAGATTTAGCATTTTAAAGAAGTCTCTAGCCTTGAAATTTTTAAGAAATCCTCTCACCCAGCCGCGATTCTATGCTTCACCAATTCATTAATAAATATACCATTCTTTCTTTATCAAACTTTGAGGAGTTATTTCACCTATATACATATAGAAGAAAAGTGACTTACTCAGTCACTCATTACGAGATCTCAGGAACCATAAAACTAATAGATTTCAAATTTGACTGGCATGTTTTTTTGAGTAAAGATCCGCTTAGAAAGTGTTTTAAGGGAATCGACTCCGAAAAGGGTTTTCGGAGATTTACGTGGCCATAATGGATGCAAAAAAATTCCGGTTTTTGAACAATTAGACCTACAGACTTGGAATTCTACAAGCATATCCCTGTAATGATGGTTGGGTTTCTACAGTCATCAGTGTACGAGATTTAGAAGGTAAACTAGCCATAGTCAAAACAACACAATTTATTTACGATTCTCAACAATGATCCAAATTCTACAACCCAAGTTAAGAAATGCGCCAATTGATAAATATGGGAGCAATAACGAAGTAGACGAGATAATTGGAGATATAATAATAAATCGGATCACTTACATTTCGTCGTCCAGGCAATACACCTTCTTATATTTGAAGATAATTTCTAAAGTAATCTTATCCAAATCGACCGAATCCAGTTTAACAACTAGTTGACCAAATCGTCAATCTTAATATTAACTAAATAATCTACGAAGTGTTCTCGCCTAGCTTTACTTTATCTTACGTTTAACCTCACTGCTGTCCTTAAGCTTCTAACCTGACTCTCTGTCGAACCCGAAAGCTAATACTTAAATACACGACGTAATTTACATATATCGCGTCTTCTTGTTCGGGAGAAAATTTTCAATTAAATGATATTTAAAGAAAGTAATCTCCAAGAGGATTATTAGGAAAAACGTGGATAGACCCGTTGCATTTCTTCTGTTGAGTACGGGTCAACTAAAAATGTGGTTGGAGCAAATAAAATCCATTGGTGTGCTCAGGGCGTAAATGATATATATTCTTATGTTTGAGGAACTCAAATCCTATCCTTTTTTAAATCAGGAGGTGAGGGCTATAAGACTATTTTTTCAGTACAAACGAAAGCTTAATTTTCTGACTTAGATAACAATGACATAAACAAAAAAGAATGTATAGTCTTACAATATCATGAAATACCCAGTGAAGTGGGTGGGTAACAGCTAGTATTCTTATATTTTGAAGAAACTTAGATGTTTACTGAGAAAATATAGACCTCAATAACGATTTATAATCGATGCTATTTTCAGAAACTCTATTTTTTTTGTCTTCGATACAGCTTAAGGTATTCGACTACCTTAAAATTGTGAAGTTTGCTAAATATTGACACAATATTTATAATTTTATTTTATAGGCCCTCTTATTAGCTTTATAAAAATACCAAGTTTATTATTTTCCATTCACTAGAAAAAAAACTACAAGTGTTTTAGTAAAAGCAGATGCCATTACTTTAAGCAAGATATACTTTAAAACGCATTTTATTCAAAATGTGTGTGTTTTTTTTAAAATGCTTAAACGGGGCAGCGATTGCTGAAAAAGTTTTGAAAATAATTAACTGAAATTTTTTTTTATGTTCTGTATAATAGTAGAATTGTTTTAACGTTCCGATTTATCAATCACTGTTTTATTACAAAATTTACAGTGCCTTATGTTAATATAATCAATGTTTTTTGAAGAAATTACGTATTATAACTAAAATAAAATGCTCTAGTTTTGTAAAAATTAAAATACCTCTTATGCTGAAGGTCATTTTAAAAATGAATAACATAGCAACACATCGGAATTCTTTACATAAAGTGGGCCCCGTTTATGTAATTTTTTGTAAGTTTATACCATTTTTCCTATTTTAGTATTAATAATTTCTTTTCATCTTCGCAAATCTAAAAACAACAAAAAATCCCCATATCTCCATTTTTAAAATAAAAAAAAGTTGTCGCAAGTAGTCGGATACCTTAAATAGTAAAAAGAAATTACTTAACTTAGAAAAAAATGAATTTAAAAGTTTTCTGCATAAAATTTTTGAGTGTGTATTTTAAAAACATAAATATGATCATTTACTGCCCTTAAGATATTTCTAAAATATGTCTGAACTCATCGAAATACAATATTGTCATGTCTATTTACTGTCTTTTTTGTATACTACACTCAACTTTTTTTCTTAATTTATTTAGATATACTAACTGCAATATCAGAACTCTCTCGAGACATGCAAGTGATCAAAGTGATAATCCTCGGCGCTGCAGGTGTCGGCAAAACATCTCTCATTCGCCAGTTTGTCTACAGCGAAATCAGCGAGGACTACATACCCACAGACACTAAGACAGTGTATAACCCTACAGTTGTCTTCAACGAACACATCTACTCTATGCGCATAGTCGACCTGCCTGTCATTCCATACTTTCCATCAAATTCCGCCAACGAATGGATCGACTTTCGCAACTATGGACTCCGAAGCGCCTCGGCTTATATTTTGGTGTTCGATCTCAATGATCTGGAGACTTTCCAGTACGTGAAGAGCATTCGTGATCAGATCTGTGACACAAGGGACATGCATAATGTACCATTATTCATCGTAGGGAATAAACAGGATTTATTAAGGGGTAGGGAAAGCAGAGAAGTTGCTGGATTGGTGAAGAAGCATTGGAAGTGTGGCTACGTGGAATGTTCTGCTCGCCATAACTGGCACGTAGTACTCCTTTTCAAAGAATTGGTCAGGGTTTTGGATTATGCTGATTATGGACAAAAATTATCTTCGTACAGTTCTCCACGATTTGAAAGTCTTCATTCGCACAGAGACAGGAGAGGAGATTCTCTAGTCAAGTGCTCGATTATGTAAAAAGTGTTTGTATCGGTTAAAATGAAATATAGGGTGCAGGTTGAAAATTTTGGCTATTTCCTTGGAAGTTTTAAAATAGGTCACGAAACTATTTTAAGGGCTGCCATAAATATAAATATTGCAATAGTTAACCCACAAAGTTTGCCAAAATCGTTATCGGATAAAAAATCGCCATAATTTGCCTGCCCCTGTACTTCATGTAACCTTTAATTTGATTTTGTTGTATTTCGTTGATTAGATATACTTCTGGATACTAAATTTCTTAAGTGAACAGTTTTCTTTTTTTATTATCTTTGTTTCTTTCAGCATTGATGACTTAAGACTTTGTGAGACTCTGGTTCTCTATGCAAAAGTTGGCTCAATATACCACCCTCAAATGGAATTTGGTGCATGTACACGTAAACTTCAACAAAAGCAATCCATACTAAAATGAAGTTTCATTAGATAAATTCGTTTTCCACATTCCAAATTAGCACTTTTGCCGCTGTTATCAGTTGGTGTATACTAGTTCGAAATTCCAAATTTCTCGGTAAATCAATCCACGAATAACAATTGACAGTTAAAATAATTCGGATCGTGATCATATTGAGGCCGGGTCAAGAACGAGTCAGCCCCCGAGGCTGAGACCCTGGGCCCAGTTGGTCCTTGCCTTAAAACATCTCTGCCTATCAGATAAAACTTCTATACTAAAAGTAATGTACTAGAACACATCTTTCTTGGATATTTAATATGAACTGTTTGTATAAGCATTTAATCAGAATGCTTGGGATCATTATAATGGTTCCATTACATGGTACCTCCTCTTAGGGTCATTTCCGAAGTGAATACTTAAGCATTCGTTTCGATTACATTTCACAACATAAATAAAAAGATTTAAAATTCTGAACATAATGTTTCAATGTTCGTGATTTACAAAATAAGCATCCATGCTTTGCTTGGTAAGAACTCAACAGTTTCAATGAATTTTTAAAAAATCTAAATATTAGCACACAAAAAACAATCGAATAATCTAAAAATAGGAGAATCTTTGGTTTATATTAACTAGATTTGGAAAATATACGAAAGATATTGGCGATCAAGGTAATTTCGATGCACTATCAGATGTCGAGGCTAACATGTGAACTGATTCCACTCTTATAATGCCCACACCCATGCTACATAAGAACATTACGGTTTAGTTCCATTTTAAATAATGATTCCGTATTGCATAGTTAAATTACTTTCGCCGGGACTGTAGTAGAATCAGGAATCGAGTCCGTAAATCGATTTGAAATAGCTAACCATTAAGATCACTGCCAAGACTACTGATTTACCGTAGTCCCGGAAGAAGAATTCTTACGTAATTGGCATTCATTTTCACAAAGTTTTCTGTTTTCTTGCAAAAGCTGTAAATGGAAAAATCGTTTGGACCAAAAATGTGCTAATAAGAAAGTCAAGTGACAAAGAAATAGTTTATGCAAACATGGCAACCTCACAATGTCTTAAAATTCTTAATAATTTGATTTCAATCCATTTCTCTCTTAGTTGAATACCTGATTACGTATAATGACTGTAATACAAAAATAGATTAATAGATAAAAAATTGCTTTTTTCCCCCCCACGAGTTTTACTTTATTCCAGTTTGAATTTTTGAGAATAATTCTTGTATAGTATATTCTTGGGGAAATAATTCATTATGGGAAAAAGCAGGCATTTAACAAACGGCTGGGTACAATTTATTGGTTGTTAAAACAGTAGCACCCCTTAGTGGGGCTAATAATACAGCGCACTTTAGCAGTAAAATATACACACAGCTTTCATTCTAAATAATAAGTGCTTTTTTTAAAGTTTTAAAGAAAATTAATTTTTTTTACTTCTTTTTTGGGGGTTGTAAGAAGATTCAGTATAAGATTCTTTTTTTTAAATAATTCATTTCACGATTACTTGAGAAAATATCCCTTACTTTGCACCATTATTGTCACTATTTTCATAAAAGTGCTATAAAATCCAATTCCTTTGATTTTCACGTTGTAGTTTCGTATAAATTCAATGAATCATAGCAGAACATCAAAAGGAGAATTGGAAATAAGCAGACACATATTTAAACTTAAATTATGTTAGAATTTAACGATTGGACATTTATTTTAAAAAAATACTATTAATTCGTGAAGTAGAAATATACGTATCCAGAAGTTTATCAGAATTTTATAATCAATTATTGCTCCTTACGAAGAATTTCTTTCTCCGTGATATTCTCCAGAACTTTATCAGAACCTTAATCACTGTTCGTTAAGACGTTTTATCTGCGTGATATTATCCAGATTGTGATTTACAATGATAAACTAATGTGTTCATTACTTAAATTTTTTTCGCAGTCAAAACAAAAAGAACGTGCTGAATTTAACGTAAATCAAGGCGAACACATTTAATCCTAATTTTTTTTATAAATAATTTCATTGTGAAATAAATACATTTGATTTACAAGGGAAATAAGGGTTTATTGAATGAAGCTCTTGAATTCAATGGTTAATGTACCTGGAAAGATATAGTATTTATGCTGGAATTTTATTTAGCATGAAAAAATTTAGAAAGCGAAAAATTTCTCACAAAAAATTACAATTATTTTGTGTCTTGATGCAATTAATTTCTAAAATGTGACAAATAATTTACAAAATTAAAA
The DNA here is from genome assembly GCA_019973975.1 of Trichonephila clavata. NCBI lineage: Eukaryota > Metazoa > Arthropoda > Arachnida > Araneae > Nephilidae > Trichonephila > Trichonephila clavata. The sequence goes on from BMAO01029238.1 coordinate 59,320, forward strand.
AACTCGGAAAAGTAGTTATAAAGGAAATGTGTCTCTTATGAAGTCAAACTTTAAGAAAGGTATCTTTCCACTTTTATAAAGAAAAAAGAGTGAGAGAGAGAAGAAGAAAAATTCCCCTGGTTATATATTAGATCATTGATGGTAGTCAGAACAATGTAAAAATATCATTTAATTACATTTATCTACTTAGAAACCTAAAACTAACCTTCTTTCGAAATTCCCAGATTATTCAAATACAAATTATGCAAATTATTTTCTTTTCACCGAATAACTATTTTAGTTAATCAAAAACTATTTTTGACTAAAAATTAAAAAGTATTCTATCACATATAAAAAAAAGTATGCGACCACACTCAGCATGCAAAATTCTACTAAAAATATTTCAACTATCGAATCCTTATCTCATTTTCACAATAAAAATATACGTCTTCATTAAAATTAATCCAAATCTCAAATATTTAATTCTTAAATATTTTGTAAAAACTGTACTTAGAATATCATTTCTAAATACTTTTTGAAATAACTTCTTTTATAACCATAGTCTTTTTCAACGAATAATATGCATTTGATAGTTGATGTAGAAAGTATTTGTAAATTAGTTTTTATAATCAATTGAAAGTTGTCATTATTTCCAGATTGTATTAATTTTTCATATATACATATACCTGTACTTCTCGTATTCGAAAAGGACATAACATTTTTTATAATACAAATACGTGAGCAAAGAAAACAAAAAAGTTATGGAGATGTTATTATGAATGTTTTGTGACATCATATATTAAATTTTTAAGCGGAGAACTGAGCAATGAACAAACATTTTATACGTAGTGTTCTATAATTGTTAAAAAGTTATAGTTGAAAATGTTTTTGCATTTAACTCATATTGTTGGATTTGTTCTAAAATTTTGTATGACGTTAGTATGTTACTTGTCTGCTGTTATAATTTTGCTACGCGATATTGTTGGTTATTGTAGAAATGTTCTGAATTATCTATTTTTAATTAATAATACTGCAGCGCTATATATATTTAGATTGCTCATAGAGATGTTCTTGTACATAATTTTTACTAATTTTTAAGTGTATAATGAATTTTATACATAAATCTAAGCTGTTCATATTTGATGTTTCCTATTTATTTGCAAATGCGTCCATGTTATGCAAGCTAATGTGCATGTGATTGGTTTTAGTAGTTGGTAAAAGGGCATCAGATAATCTTATCATATTCAATGTGTATGTGGAGAAATTACCTAGAGAGAATCGCATATTATTTTCGTTTTGTGATATTCGTATGAAAAATTTCTTAAAAACTAAAATTGGGTACTTACGTGTTATACCGTCAAATAATTTCACCAAAGAAAAGTCGTCGCCAGTTAAAAAAACCTCGCCGAATGCTGTCATTGTAATTATTATTGTATCCCAATGTGCGCGGAACGGTGTCCAATATTGGCTGTATATCGCGTCATTTGGCAACGTTCTTTGATTTGAAGACTGTACAATACATAAGTGTATCCTGAAATTTTGTTATAATGTAAATTCTTCAATTTTATTTTCTAAAAAAAAAACGTCTTGCAAAGAAATTTAAAATATTATATTTTAAACTTTTAGTAGAAAACAGCATTTTAAATTTATTAAAATGATAAAAAAGGACAATAGAAGGAGTTGATGTATTTATGCATTAAACTAAATCATCGAGATTTTCTGAACAATTTCTTTTGATTAAGGCATCCAAGTTAGATAAAAATTCAATAAATGTTATATTAAAAAATTTTTCAGCAAAAGGTTTAAAGAAACAAACCGGATATGTTAATTTAAATGTTTTCTCGGCAGTTTTTCATACGCTGATTAAAAAAAATATATATATCGATTTCATAAGGCATCTTTAAAGATGTACGATCATTTTCAATTGTACGATTTTTTACTTTAAATTTTGTTTGAACTTATATCATACATTGGTCCCTTTTCTGTGAGATATATTTAAAAAAAAGCGTGTAAATTGTTTGAATTTTTTATGTATGTTTATATATGTTTGATATGTTGCCAATAATACACATTATGAAAAGTACTTTTATAACTGATTACTAAGATTATCTTATTAAATAATTTTAATACCTGCGAATTATTTGAATTTAATAATAAATTTATTAATTAAGTTTCAATTACGACAAATGAAAATAATACACATGCTTAACTATTGATAAAGATTGTTAGTACTCGAATAGTTAAATTGATATGAAAATTTTGAAAAAATATACTGAAAATATTTTAAATTCCCCCCAATCAGAGTACATTAATACATTTTTCTAAATACAGATATGTTCTGATTTGTATTCAGTTAAATTAAGTTCTTCAAAAACAATTCAAAATATATTTTTCAAATTTCTGAAGCAAAGCACTAATTTCTTAATAATCGGTTAACACGTTTTTGTCTTATAAAATTTTAATGTTCTTCAAATGCATTTAAAATCGCAACGCATCACAGGAGCATATCACAATGCATTTGATATAAACTTATTTTAAATTTTAACTATATTGAAAGAATATATATTTTTATGAGAAGTTTCTCTATGATAAAAATACAAAATATCACCTTAAAATGAAACGAAGTGAAAAAATTTGCACTTTCTCAATGCATTAAAACTATTTTTACTAGAATAAATATCAGAAGCAATTTGCAAAACTCGGAAAAAAAAATATTTTATTTGATAGCAGAATTAATAAAAGATTTTTCTTTAATTATATTTTAATATATATATATACTTTGAAGTTCTTAGAAATTCATTAAAATTACTTTCTTAAAGTGTTAAAAAGTACGTCAAGATTTATATTAATTAATTAACTATTGTAAATTATTGAAAAAAATTAAATTTTACAGTTTAATTTTTTGATATTAAAAATGGAATTATCAGTACATAAATAAAAGAGATTCTCTATAAATACTAACATAAAAATTCTATTCCACAATTCGTTAAAACTTTATTTAAAAAATGTATTTGTGTTAAGTACATTGCTAGAATTCGAAAATTGAGTATATACGTAGTTTATCTAATATCATTAAGCAGGGAATTAATAGGATTATTACTGGTAAAACATATTGAATTTTTAGTAACTAATAAAAAATATTTCTTTTTTGTTAGCAAAAATGAAGTTATATGTTAGATTTATGATTATTGATTTATATATATATATATATATATATATATATATAATTGCATATTTTACGCACAGATATATATTAATGTTTATTTTTCCTTTTCATTTTTAAAACTTTGACAATCTGAAATGTTTGAAAATTATATTTTCAATTACCTTGTACTTATACTTTTTGAAATGAAATTTGTGAATACGCTTATACCTGCTACTCGGTGTTTAGAAGTATGACTACTGTGGTTGTTAAGAAATGCAATGATTATACTTATCGATGCTATGTCCTGATATTTTAAAATGGAATTGTCTACCCATCCTGCATGTATTCGCATGTTTGTATATAATGAATGTGATATATCTGTATTTTATGTGATAATAAAACTTGCTCAATGTCTTAATAAGGTTGTGAGTTGTGTTTGTTTTATCTTTAAGAAAATATACCGTAAAATCCGGTGTATAACGCGCCCCTATACCTTCACACAAGCTACGTTTTTCAATTTTTAGGTATATTCGCCGTATAACGTGTACCCCCTTTTCATGTAGAAACCTGAAATATACATGTGCGATGCTCTATCTTTGAAGTAATTTATTTGAAATACTATCCCAAGCTTTAAAAAAAATAGCATATTTCTAAAACTACAACCCTTTAAGTTCATAAGGAATGTCGTTACTTTTAAATAAACAGTATTTCGATCTATGTAGAAGTTTAATCGTTCGTATGTTCATTTCTTTTTTCTTTATTTTTAAAGCTATCACTTTTATACCCGCCCACCCGTAAATTTCGATCTTATTTTTTGTGTTAACCCGTTTAGGACCTTGATCACGTATATGTGATCACTTCAGGGAACATGGTATCATATAATGCGGCGCTCCCGTTAACTACCCTTAAGTTCATTTAAGTTAACTATCATAATACCCAGATTCGCTTATCAAACTTCTAGTCCGCATTACAAGTGAGTTAATCTAGTCTAATTAAATTCAAAGATAATGCTACACAATTAATCAATCTCCATTTAAAATTGAAATGATTTAGTTTATTGGTTACAAGTTTAAACGATTACATTACAAATTTAAGCATTAATTAAACAAGAATAAGAATTAAGAAACATTGAATAATAATTAAGAAAACATTTTCACTTATCTGAAACGGAGGTGGAGGGAGGGAAAGAGTATTTATTACTGCGGCTTCTTTCACGGCATATCTGAAAGAAAATAAAAGAGGGTCCCTCGGAAACTATCGCGCAGCGCCTTTTAAGAAAGGACACATAACCCCAATTATCCTTCCACGCACTCCTTTACAACACCCCTATTGGTCAACCCCAAGGCGAGAAGTTACAATTTTAATTAAATTTATGGGGCTATTCACCCTTGAGTGCCTGGGACTGCACTCCAGTCTAAAGAATTTCAACAACATCCTGTAAACAAGGGAAGCACAAAAACTTACGAAAAGACGGGGACCATCCCAATGCCAGCCTCTCATCGTGTATGTGAGATTGCGTTTTCCTAGTTCTGAGGCCCGTGAGCACACTAGTGTGATCTTAATTTGGAACTTATGGACTCGAAATGATTATAAACTATAAATTTCGGCTTATTTTATAACACAAAGGATTTTATACGAATTTTCAAATGAAGTTAGGCTTAGCAGGAAAAATCGCCTGTTCTTGAACGGATTAAAAGTGCTCGTTATACGCCGGATTCTACAGTAATCACTTTAAAAGACCATGTATAACATGACAAGTTGGGTAAATTTACAAAATATTTCATGAAAAGCATGGCTTTAAAATAAGTCAAATAAATTAAAAGTAAAATTGAAACGAAATAAATTTGGAGTCGTTTTACGTAGCATAAACTACATACCATTTTTGTATTCCTTAGAATAATTCTTATGTGCTGCATTACTTTTCACACAACTGTGTTGTACTGTTTCCTGAATCAACGGTTGGTGACCGCTGTACCAAAAGAGTTTTGATTAGTCTGCAGAAAAATTAGGACATTATTTACATTTTTATGAAGAATCATTTTAAAAATGATGAGTAACAAAACATATATTATAAATATGGATTAAACTTCTTAAAAAATTTTAGCTGTTAGTTTTAGCGGAAATTCTTCTGAGATTAGCGAATTTTTAGCTATTTTACAAGTTTATCAGCGACATTTGAAAGTGAAAGTTGTCAACCATGGTAAATCGGTGGCATAACTTCAGTTAGTTGATATTAACCAGCTGATTCTTGGTTTGTGAAGTTCCGGTTCAGTGTTACGGAGATGTAAATAAGTGTAGTAATGGTCCAACATATGGTGGTCAATCATATGTAATAGTGGTATATTATTATACAGTAGTGGCCAAAATTGAAAAAAAATTTCAAAATTCTTACGTTTTTTTAAATTTATATGTTTATAGAAAATGTTATGTTGCACGAAATGAAAAGTCTTTTACAGCATTTTAAAGAAAACTTAATGCTAAATTCAATACAAAAAAAAATTAAATTATTTGCAATGCAAAAAAAGTTATGCTACAATAACTATCGATATACGTTAGATATACTAATGATACCAGTATTATCAGTACTTAGTGGGGGTAGCCTTTATTTTTTTATTACAGCGTCACATCGATGTTTCATTGAGCTTAAAATAGTTTAAAGCTCTTCCTTCGTTATCACATGATGCCTGGAAACAATTATAGCCTCAATTACATCGATGTGCAGCTGTAATAAAAAATAAAGGCTACCTAAGTACTGATAACTTACTGCTATAATCATTCAGATAACTGATGGCCATTGATGACATTCTTTTATCTTGGAGACATAGTATTTTTGTTCTTCTGTCATCAACAAATGTGGTGCACCTTCTTCAGCCTTTTCCTCCTTTATTTTTTATTAAATTTGTCTCCTGACATCTTAAGCAAAAATTTCAGTCTCCAGATTTAGGCACTAAACTACCCACCTGTCTTGCAATTATAACATAGGAAAGGCGCACACATTTTGTTCTTAGTGTCCAATCTATTCTTTGATTTGATGACATTGCTTCTTGATTAAATATCATTGTTGTTCTGGCCAGGAAACAGTCCTGATCTCAGTCCTAGCAAAAACGTTTGGCACAGTTTGAAAACTCTTTTCCGAATGAGGTACCCATGAAATAAAAATGACCTATTTGAGGCTGTAATTGTTTTCGGGCATCACGAAATATCGAAGGAAGAGCTCAAAACTAATTTCAGCTCAATGAAACATCGATGTGAAGCTGAAACAAAAAATAAAGTCTATCCCACCAAGCACTTATAACTCATTGCTATCATCAGTATCTAATGTATACCGATAGTTATTGTAGCCTAACATTTTGCATTGCAAATATTTGAATTTTGTCTTTTGTATTGAATTTAGTATTTAATTCTCTTTAAATTGATATAAAAGACTTTGCATTTTGTGCAACATTACATATCTAATGTATATCGATAATTATTGTAACTAACGTTTTTGCACTGCAAATATTTGAATTTTGTCTTTTGTATTGAATTTAGTATTTAATTTTCTTTAAAATGATATAAA
>BMAO01029239.1:0-18343 GCA_019973975.1 Trichonephila clavata
GGTAATTAGGTTTGAGTGATCCACCGTAATACAAATTACTTCTGGGTCCTTTCCATCCTCCGGAATCGTGGCAATGGACAATTCGATTGGAACAGGCTTGCCTCCTATGATGAAATACATTAGCATGGGCGAAGAAGGCTAGTTGAGACATGTTGCTTTGAGAGAACTGAGAGAGAATGTCTCTGTCTGCTTATGTCTCGCCTTTTATACTCTTTAGGCGTCACGTGAATCGATTCTATTGGCTGATACTCTCCAAACATTGAAACCCTATCCATATCATGAGGCATCTATATATATTGGATTACTGATCCAACATTGAAACACTATCCATATCATGAGATACTATGATTACTGATTCTATCCAACATTGAAACACTATCCATATCATGAGATACCTATTGGACTGGTTCTATCCAACATTGAAACACTATCTATATCATGAGATACCTATTGACTGATTCTATCCAACAGGACCATGCAAAAACTACACGGCCATCAGGCACCTTTCGATTGATTCTATCCATCCTGGTAGAAACTTGTGGCCTCTTTTTAACACAAGTTTTAAAAAGAGAAGCCCTCCAACGTTGGCACCTTCCTTAACCCAAAAAAAAGGGGGACCGAGTCGACTCTTGTGTCGACTCGGTCCCCCTTTTTCTGGGCCCATGGGCATTTTTACATTGTTTACAGATTAATTACAGTTCGATATTTCAATTTTTCTCACTTACTCTACCAGATCAGCCATCTGTCTGTTGCATTCGGCGTGCAGCTTTTTAAAGTTTTGCAGGTACTGGCAAAACGGTATGATTTACCATAGTGCACTCGGAAACATCAAAATACTCGTGCACCTCATCGTGCAGGTGATCTGGTAGAGCACGATCATCAAGTCCTGAAACTTTGGCAAAGTTTCCAAATTTATAGTAAAGAGCCCCAGCTGCCTCAAAAATTTTTACGCTGGTCCGACCCTTTGACAACGATGAGTCCCTGATTTCCTTGCGCCAGGTGGCAAAATTTGCCCTGACGCAAAAGGAACAGGTATTCCAGTGGCACAGATCAGGGATGTGGCTCTTCAAACTGAGGCGCTCGTTAATAAAACGGTTGGCCCGACAGTCTTTAGAGGTGGTAATTAGATTTGAATGATCACCGTGATGCAAATTACTTCCGGGTCCTTTCCATCCTCCGGAATCGTGGCGATGGACAATTCGATTGGAACAGGCTTGCCTCCATGATGAAATACATTAGCATGGGCGAAGAAGGCTAGTTGAGACATGTTGCTTTGAGAGAACTCTGAGAGAGAATGTCTCTGTCTGCTGATGTCTCGCCTTTTATACTCTTTAGAGTCACGTGAATTGATTCCTATTGGCTGATACTCTCCAATCTATTTGCTGATACTCTCCAACATTGAAACACTATCCATATCATGAGGCATCTATTGGATTCTATCCAACATTGAAACACTATCCATATCATGAGATATCTTTGGGTGATTCTATCCAACAGGACCATGCAAAAACTACACTCGCCATCAGGCACCTTTCGATTGATTCTATCCATCCTTGGTAGAAATCTTGTGGCCTCTTTTTAGTACAAGTTTTTAAAAGAGATGCTCTCCAACGTTGGCACCTTCCTTAACCAAAAAAGGGGGACCGAGTCGACACAAAGTCGACTCGGTCCCCCTTTTTTTGGGCCCATGAGCAATTTTTTTTACTCTACCAAAGCTGAAACTTTGGAGCTCCATTCCGCCTGCAGCTTGTTGAACTGCTGCAGGTATTTTGCAAATTGAAACGATTTCAGCATGGTGCAATGAGACACGTCCCCTTCTTCGTGGAGGTCATCATGCATGGGGTTGGGAAAGGTTCCATCACAAAGGTGTTGAATTTGGGCAGCATCTCCAGAGCCATGGTGGAGAGTCCAACTCTTTGAATGTTTTTTGCTGCTTTGGGCTTTTGACTACGATGAGGCCTTTTCTACCTTGGGACAGCTGGTCAAACATGCCCCTCACGCAATATCGCAACCATTGCGCCGGCACACTCTTGGGCAGCGGGCGCACCAGACGAAGACGGGCGTTTTTGCAGGCATTGGAACGCATGTCTTTGGGCGTGGAGGTCAGGTCCTCGTGGTTCACCGTAATGCAGAGCACTTCGGGATCACTGCCATCCCTGGGAATGGTGGCAATCGATAGCTCGATGGGCACTGGTTTGCCCAGGTGGTGCAACACGCTGGCATGGGCAAAATAGGCGGGTTGATTCGACATGTTGCTGAGAGAGAATAATTCTGCTGGCTAGAGGCTGGCGTTATATATGCTCGAGGAGCGTGACGTCAACTGGCATTCCATGTGCCAAGGCCTTTTGATGCGAGCGCTCCACGTGTTTTTCCAAAGCCCGTTTCCAAGGTTGGGGCATCAGCAGACGCCAAGGGAGGTGTTTATCTCGATGCATTTCCCAATCATCCAACCACGTTAATAATGTCACGTACACATCCACCAAACGCGTGCATTGCGTGAGATTCAACGCGTACGCCTCCTTATTGTGGGGTTGATACGCCTCCCAAACTCGGCGAGACGGGGGACGACCCAATTGAAAAAATCTCAACTCGACTCCTGGATCCCACGTCAAATCCAAATGACTCGTAAACACGACCACTGTTTTTCCAAACGACCGAGGAACGTGCACACCAAAATTGGGCTCAAAAATAATGGTGTAAGGATAGTCTTGCTCGAAATATGTAACTCGATCCGGCCACCGACCCAGATTTCCAAAAACAATCGTAGTGCGAGAACGACACTGGTCCAATAAATTTTGTACCGAAACCATTTTTTTTTACATCCTCTTGTGTAATGTGTCAAGGTTGGTATTTTTTTGGACAAAAAAATCAGACTTGTTTCCATAAAACAATTTTTTTTATTTACAAAAAATTATGTACAAAACAATCATTATTTACAAATATTACATACACAACTGCCAAGATTTATTTGCAACACAAATTCAGAGGTTCTGTCACTTTAAACCCAACAGTGTATCTTTTCATAGGGTTCATTCTGGCATTGTCAAATCCAGGGGTGCTTCCGGCTGCTCCATGGCCAACCCCTCTTCAAAATGGTCCAAAAACGATATAATGTCATTATTTGGATCAAAGAGGGAAGGCACCGTATGAATCAGCTGGGGTTCTTGTGCATGGGCTGGGGGGGCTTCCATCACTTGTTCAGGCCCAAGCAGTCTCCAAATACGTTTGACATTAAATGGTCAAACGAGGTCTCCACAGGTGGATCTGGAAACTGGATCTGCTGATGGACTGGTGGAACTGGACTGGATCTGCTGAGGTGATTGAGACAAAGGTGGATCTGGAAACTGGATCTGCTGAGGTGATTGAGACAAAGGTGGATCTGGAAACTGGATCTGCACAGGTGGCTCTGGCTTACGAGTCTGCTGAGGTAATCGAATCTGCACAGGTGGCTCTGGTAATTGAATCTGCACAGGTGCTGCTCACAGGTGGCTCTGGTAATTGAATCTGCACAGGTGGCTCTGGTAATTGAATCTTTTGAGGTGGAATGGACACGGGTTGAGGAGCAGCCAAGGCAGGTCTGGCAATCATTACAGGGGGTCGCACGACCGGTGTAATGAGTATTTTGTGGGATTTTTTTGGAATCCTAAAATGTTTCTTGGAGGGAGGATACACCTCTTCCTCCAAAGGTCGCTTGCTCGTCTCACCATGAGCCGGGGTCGGAGGAGGCAGTTTGTAGGCTTTTTGGTCATATCGGTTCACCTTTCGGAAATCCCCCAGGTTGAATCCGCTCTGAACGAGTTGAGGAAGAATAGTTTCGGGAATAATGTCCACCCCAAATACGGTCTTTTGCACTGTGAGTAAAATATAATGAGTTCCTGCCGGGATGGGATACGCCGTATGGGGCTCCAACACTTTGCGATGATAGAGCATTTGGTCAAATGGCTCAAAACTCCTCCTATACAGATTGAGTTTGCTTTGATGCTTTAAACTGGAGGAGGGCAGTTCGTACATTAGCATGGGCACATGGGTTGTTTGGATCAAATGAATCTCTCCCGGTTTCACGGTGCGAAATCCAAAGGTAAATCCAGTTTTGACGATAAACATGTTTTGGTGCATGAATCCCATCCGTTTGTCCGTATTCTTCAGCGGTCGATCGGGATTTCTCATTAAGCCTTGCGACACCTTATCCCACGTCATCTCATCGGGTTCAAAGGGATTTTGGATCCTCGCCGCCAACACGGCCCGCTTGAAATTGTCCATATACGATCGTCTGCAATGCCAACTATCGTTACAAAACATGACAAACACACGTTTCGTGGCCATCTCCTGATACAGGATGAATGCTTTGACCAGGCCCTGTCGAGCTGCATATTCCAACGTCTCGATTTTCTCAGGTAAGGTCACTGGTACCACGGTGCTGGAGAGGTGCTCTGGGAAGGCATCGATTGCGTCCATGCTGCTGGCGAGTCGAGAGACGACTGATTTGAAGCGTCCCAACGAGCTCTCCTTTTATACGTTTCAGACAGGATGTGGGCGGAGCTTGCAGTCACCAATCTTGCTCACGAATGAAAAATGGGATTGATGGGTTGATGCAAGATGGCGCACATGCCTTGCACGGCTACCCAACGATGACAATGTATTTCGTTACAAAAGGGACATTCCCCCCTGTTTCGTTCGTTGGCATTTAACAGCATCACAGGGATCATTTTGAACGGACTGGCTGAGCTCCAATTCGCTTGAAATTCTTTAAATTTGAGCTTGGATTGATGATCCGTCACACAAATGGTACCGACATTGAGGTAATGCAAATATTTAAATAGTTCGTTGGGACATTGCCGATCCAAGGCATACGAGACGACACCGTTGGTGAGCGTGAATCCCTCATCTCGGAGACACAACACGGCCAAACCTTGGCTGTGGAAAAACACTTGAGCCGACACATGAGACGTGGGAATCAATCGATGGGCATACGGGGGTCGCCTGGGTCTAAAATCAGGTCTACGATAGGGTGGTCTGAAATCGGGTCTGCGATACAACCTAGGATCTCGGGGCCCATTCTCGTTTCGTCGAAAATCTCGTTGAATGATGGAAGCTACCTTTCTCACAGGTGAATCTGCCCGTCGCTTTGGTGAATTTGACCTTTGCCTTGGGGAATCCATCTTTCGCTTTGAGGAATCCATCTTTTTTACAGGTGAATTTGACCTTTGCCTTGGTGAATCCATCTTTCGCACAGGTGTAGCTATCGTATGCACAGGTGAAGCTACCTTCCGAATAGGAGAAGAAACAATGGGTTCAGGTGCAACAGGTGATTCCACGGAATCAGAGGATTCTTGAAATTCCATTCGTTGTCGAGACTCAATGAATTGTTCAGGTACCATAGGTGGTTCAGGTAACGATTCATAAATCATGGAATCCTCTTGAGATGGCTCATGGGATGGAGAAGCCACTGGAGTGGGTGGTAAAGGTGAAACAGGTGCTGGTAAATTGAACATGTCAATAAAATCATCATACTCTGGAGAAGAATCCATTGTGAACAATTGAGTAGGATGAGACGCGTGCAGTATTTGTACTCGTCTCTCAAAAAATATTGAAGGCTTAAAAAAAAAAAAAAAAAAAAAAAAAAAAAAAAAAAAAAAAAAAAAAAAAAATTTTTTTTTTTTTTTTTTTTTTTTTTTTTTTTTTTTTTTTTTTTTTTTTTTTAACGTTGGCAAGTTTTCGAATAAGGTTGGAAAACCTTTTGAACAAGGGTTCTCCAAACATGATCTAAAGTAGAATGATTACGAGAGAACGTTGGCAGGTCGTGGTAACCTTGGTACTCTTTTCCATCGCCATGGGTTAATCATTTTGAGCTTTCGTTGGCTCTGAATCATTCTTTTCAATATTTTATCTACGACCAATGTACTTTGCAATTTATTTTTCAATGTATTCATTTCTGTGTTTAACTCGTGTTCTTTGGCTTTCCACTCGTTTTCTTTGGTTTCCCATATTTTATTTTCAACTAATGCATTTTCCAATTTAAATTTTAATATCATTATTTCAGCGTTCAACTCATTTTCTTTTGTTTTCAACACGTCCTTTTCCTCTTTCAACAAGTCTCTTTCCTCTTTCAATATGTCTCTTTCCTCTTTCAATATGTCTCTTTCCCTTTGAATGAGGTCGCATTTCGCATTCATCTCGCTGAGTTTGGACCTTAACAAGACTTTTTGGTCCATGGCCCACTCTTGCTTTATCTTTTTAATTTCATTCATCATGTTTTGTTGTTTGCGGGACAATACATACATTTCGTCTCGGATCCGTTGAAACAAACATTGACCCCCCTGGTTTCCCTCCTTTAAATACAATTTTGTGTTACCGTAGAGCGTCACGTACAGAGGAGTCTCTTCCCCTGTCACCTGGTATTGGAAAGGAAACACGCAATTTAAAAATTTAAATCCCGTCACGTGAATTGGTACATTCCATTTCAAATGACCCCACGCGTCTGGTAAACATTTAATCACCTTGTCCCAACTGGCCACATTTTTATTTCCCAGCTGTTCCAACAGTAATCTTTCCATTCCTCCTGGAAAAAGCGTACAGAGAAAGGCAATACTATGCGCGTGCAAGGGTCGATTCATGTGGAAATGGGACCATTGTTCCGGATTCATTAATTTTTCGGGAATTTTACCCCCGTCACACGACGATTTAGGTTGGCTCACGTACACAATGGTCCGAACCAAATGAAAGGCACTCTGAATCTTGACACATTTTTTGGCCCGACCAGCAGAGGGAAATTCATAGCGAACTTTACCCTTCCAAATCTCTTCAAACGCACTTTCTTGCTCACACGCCAAAATCATGTGTCGATGCTGTATTTTACCCCTCTCTGTCTCTAATCCATCGCAGAGACACCAAAAGGGTAAAATGACAAATTGATTCCGAATCATTTCCATTTCCTTACAAAACGTATCAAAAATGTTGTGTTTGACCATAATGTGAAACCATACCCAATCTCCTTTCAAGTAGCGCTGAATAATCCCCCACACATCTTTGCCCAAGCCATTGTCAAATTTTATTCCCTCTTCCCATAAGTCGGGTTTCTCAAAGATTGAATCATAAAAATTGTCCCTCAATCTGGGACGACCGTACATTTCACGAGGTATCGGTTGAAAGTACCTACACCCACATACTTCTGGCACCCTTTCCTCTTCTTCCGTCTCCTCCTCATCGTCCGAGAATACCCAGACATCTTTGGCTTCCTTTGCGAAACGTTCCAAGCAGGACACGACGTGATGAATGTGGTCGGGATGATTTTTTTGCCCATATGCCCAATGTCGACGCCCAAAACAAAACACGCATTGCTTGCGAAAATCCAGACCATGGTTTTCGGAGGCATGGTGATGATAAAATTGATCTATGGTCATCCCCTCGCGACATTTGGGACAAGACACGTGATCCTGTAAATGCTTGTTGAAATGTCGGTAAAAGGATGTACGTGTAGTTGTACTTTTGCGTGCCATAAAAAATTTTTGGATCAACCACTCAATCATCCACACTCTATAAACTTTATCTTGCATCAACTTTTAAAGTATAGCTTGCTTAAAAAAAAAAAAAAAAAAAAAAAAAAAAAAAAAAAAAAAAAAAAAAAAAAAAATTTTTTTTTTTTTTTTTTTTTTTTTTTTTTTTTTTTTTTTTTTTTTTTTTTTTTTTTTTTTTTTTTTTTTTTAGTGGGTTACTTGTCCCTTGTATCTCAACACTTTTACATTTTAAACTTTACTTGTCCCTGAAAGATTTTTAAATTTCAAATTTTCTGTTTTTACTCCATCCTTTCATTTTTGTTGGATTCTCCAATTTCTCTCCTATTGGGATTTTTCGCTTACCCAGTCACTCTTGGACATTTGATTGGGTCAGTCCGACGTTGATGAGTGTTGCTATTGCGTCTCTGACGTCAAATCTATGAAATTGGAGGGGTACATTTATCTGTCAAACCTATGGGGAGAATTTATCCGTCAAACCTATGAAATTGTATGAGGGACATTTATCCGTCAAACCTATGAAATTGTATGAGGGACATTTATCCATCAATCTATGAAATTGGAGGGGAAATTTATCATGCCCAATCTATGAAATTGGAGGGGGAATTTATCCATCCAATCTATGAAATTGTATGAGGGACATTTATCCATCCAATCTATGAAATGGAGGGGGAGTTTATCCATCCAATCTATGAAATGGGAGGGGGAAATTTATCTGTCCAATCTATGAAATTGTATGAGGGAAGTTTATCTGTCCCATCTATGAATTTGGAGGGGGAAATTTATCCATCCAATCTATGAAATGGGAGGGGAAATTTATCCATCCAATCTATGAAATTGGATAGGGGAAATTTATCTGTCCAATGTATGAAATTGGATAGGGGAAATTTATCCATCCAATCTATGAAATTGCAGGGGGGAGTTTATCTGTCCAATGTATGAAATTGGATAGGGGAAATTTATCCATCCAATCTATGAAATTGCAGGGGGGAGTTTATCTGTCCAATCTATGAAATTGGAGGGGCATCTTTATCCCAACACACCTAGAAAGGGGAGGGACCCCCTCTCTGTGTTAAAGGATAGGAATCTCCTCCATTTGTAAAACCTATGAAAAGAGCGCTATTCTTTAGACAATAACCCCTATTCTTTTCAAAATACACTCTCTATTTAAGAAAAAAGTCCTTATATTCCAACTTTTATCCAGTTTCAAGAGTGTAACGCAAGAGTGTAACGAAAAGAGCAGGTTATGATCTATGAAGTTAACTTTATCTTTAGTATGTAATAAGTATAGTAATAAGTATGTAATAAGTATGTAGGGTAGGTAAGCTTTTTCTTTATTACTGGAAAATGCTGGTTTTTCTGGTTGATGGAGTGGCGAGTATGTGTGACGAGAATGCTTCTTGTTTCTTGCAGGGGGTGAACATCAATAATCATTTCAACGGCAACAGGAAATTTCCAGATCAAACCTTCCAACGTTGGTGAGAGGAGGGATGTTTCCATGTTTTCCTAACCCCCCTTTGAGTTTCCCTCTTGGAGTTTTTCCGTTTGAGCGATGCCCTTGGAAGGAGAATGATTCTCTCAACAGTTCCACATCAAACCTTCCAACGTTGGTGAGAGGAGGGACCCAAAAAAATGGAAAGGACGTGCTGAGCACATCCTTTCCATTTTTTTGGGTTTGACACTCGAGGTTCAAACAGTCTGCCTACACAGGGGGCAGGTGGGACTCTGGGTCCGCTCCAAACATGCTTTATGAAACATGTGTCTACATTCGGTCGTGAGGGGAAAATGCATGGGCTCCAGGCAAATGGGACATTTTTCAGGCACGCCAAACACGGGATCTGGGAAGGGAGCACTGTACAAGAGTTGAAGAGCCGTGTGACCCAGCGTCACCCATTGTTCCAAATCCTGCGAGCCCCCATAAGACCAGGCCACGCTCGCCTTTCGGTACAGATCAGGTTTCATGCATTCTGTCCAAATGCCCCGAATATAGGCGCCGTGACCCTTTCAGCCATCTTGTGGAGCACAAGGTCCTTGGATTTGAAAGGTTCGGCGGCAAAGAGAAAGGCGAGAGAGCGCAATTTTCCAGATTCCCCCGAAGGACAGAGAACGTTGCACAAGGCATCGAGGTCGTGGAGATGGCGTTGAAAGTCCTGCACCGTCAACACCTCTGGAATGGGTAAAGCATTCAGACGATTCCGGAATTCTTTTAAAAAGGCAGCAAATTCCCCGAAATCGGGGGATGAATACTTGACCAGGCAGTGTGCAAACGCTAAATCGTCTCGCATCGTGAGGAATGAATGAGCTCTCTCGCCTCGAGTGCCTCGCTTTTATAGCAGGCAGAAGGCTTCTGATTGGTCGATGCAACTGATGTGAAATTTCAAGGCTGGTAGGATTTAAAAAGGATTCATGAGTAACACTTTTAATTCAACCTTGGCTTGAAAAGAGACTTGAGCTGCTAGCCAAAATTATTTTTGAGAGTTTAAATGTTTCGTAAGTATTCATTCAATAGGTTCCAACCTTGGCTGGAAAAGAGACTTGTGCTGCTAGCAAAAGTATTATTTTTGAGAGAGGGTAGCGTCATTTTTTGCAAGTGTTTCATTCCATAGGTTCCAACCTTGGCATATTTATTGACCCAAAAAAATGGGAGAATGATTACTGGTCCCGAGCTATGCTCCTTTCCAGCAATCATTCTCCCATTTTTCTGGGGCTCAACACAATGTCTACCTTTAAAGGTCGGGTTCTCGCAATGGATTGGGTGCCCTGCAGAGAGGACAGGTGTTTTGCACGTCCAGATGTTGTAACAAGCACCGCATGTGGAACAGGTGCCCACAATGCGTTCTTTCTGGCCAGTGCATTGGACTGAGACAGATGGCACATGAATCTGGTACTTGGAACACGCTCTCGGGCCATTTCAATCCATAGCACCCATCCAACACTGCTTGAGCCAAGTGTGTCCAGGCGGTCAGGTGTTGGGGACCGTGTCTCCTCCACGCCTTGTAGGCCAAGTGATATAGTTTTGGTTTCGCCAAACTAGTCCAAAGGGCTTGTAGAAAGGCCCCTTTTCCTTTGGCAGCCTCCTCCTCCAAATAATCACTGTGCAGGTGGGCCGGTTCTGCATACACAACACATTCAAAGGTGGGCAGGTCACGGGGATCGTAATCGGGCAACACCTTTTGTAGCAGTTCAGCAACGGTTACATCGTAGATGGACTCGACCGTTATGATGTCAGAGGGCATCATGGTCTGCAGGCACTTTCGAAAATTAATCATAAAGGTTATATAGTCCCCAAGATTAGCCTCCTGGTACTTGGCCAGATAGAGAGTAAAAGCTTTTTCGTCTTCCATGTCTCAGGAATAAATGAAGCAGAGAGCGTCTGAGCCCTGCTTTTATAGTCGAGAGAAGGAGGAAGTGGTTTCTGATTGGCCGATTGTTTTGATAAGGATTCCCAAGGATGAAAGGAGGTCACCTTTCAAGAGGCAAAGGTCCATGTCATCATCCAACCTTGGCATCTCATATAAACCAAAAAAAGGGGAGAATGGGCCAAAGCCCAAACTCCCCTTTTTTTGGTAGGAAAGAAAACAGACGCTTCATTACAATAAAAACAATTATTTATTGACATTCTTTACAGGATGAGGTTGAAGGATGAAACGACACATACCGGATTTCAACAGAGGATGATGTTCGGGCACAAACAAAACAATGGTATGGATTGGTTGAGTAGGGGGTTTTGGTTGGATGGCGAGTTTTTTATTGGGCAAGAAGGGTGGTTGTTCCAAGAGTCTCTTGCCAAGCTCCAGGTGGGAAGAATAGGCCTGGGTACTCTTGTTGCATCGAGTCATCAGAGGTGGAGTAGGCAGGCGTGATGTCACCTCGACATGGGCTCCAGTCATCAAAACAGAGGGATCCACCCTCTCCAAAGGTGTGACTGGTCTCTCGGGTTCCACAAGTCTTTTAGCAGGTGGAGAGACACTTTTAGCAGGTGGAGAGACACTTTTAGCAGGTGGAGAGACACTTTTAGCAGGTGGAGAGACACTTTTAGCAGGGGGTGTAGGAATTTTGTCAGCTGGTTGTTCAACAGGTGGAGAGGCACTTTCAACAAGTGGTGTATGAATTCTCTCAGGTGGAGAGGCACTTTCAACAAGGGGTGTAGGAATGTTCTCAGGTGGAGAGGCACTTTCAGCTGTTGCACGTTCCTGAGAAAGCTTCCTTTTTACACCAGCCCTCAAAAACGCCATCTTCAAAGATGCCGTCTTGGAAGCGTTTTGGGATTGCATCTGACGCATGTCCTGCACCTTTTGAATAAAGTCTTGGATCCATTTCCTCACCAAGATGGAATCGGGGATGGGAGAGTGTTGAACTTGCAAGACGGGTGAGGTTTTGTAGCTTTCCACAAAGAGGTTGCCTGGATTCTCTACCAAAGCAAAGCCCATTTGGAGACTTGAGGCAAAACTCTCGGCCAACGACGAGAGTTCAGCATTCAAAATGCTAAAGACGACATCGGGAGTCACGAGTTTAGACTTTTGAGTCATGATTGGATAGCGTTTGTAAGGCGGCAGCACATCCTTGCCTTGAATGACCAGGTTGTCGTAACGTTTGGCAAATTCGTACACTTTGGATCGACCCAAGAGAGCTCCAACGTCGACTAGTCGAAAGTAGAGCTTGCCATCTCGTCCCACCATGGCAGCCAACGGATAGTGTTGATTGGGCAAAAGAAGTTTGAACCACATGTTGACTCGAGGAAACACTGAGCGTGTGTGAGGAGCAACGGAAAGCACTGGAGCTTTTATACTCTCCATCAGGAAAAAAAATAAAATGTAGACAACGTTGTGTAAAAAAAAAAAAAAAAAAAAAAAAAAAAAAAAAAAAAAAAAATTTTTTTTTTTTTTTTTTTTTTTTTTTTTTTTTTTTTTTTTTTTTTACACAACGTTGTCTACATTTTATTTTACATCTTGACAAGAGTGTTGGAAATGTTTTCAATGCTTTACTGTACATTATGAGTTTATTAAGTATCTCCAACCACCATCTTTGATAAAGCGGTACATTCTTTGCCAACAATTGCTGTTTTCATCCGTCATGTGTATGACTTGGGGTAAAAAAACTTTTCCATTCTGTAAAATTTGCTCCACTCTCAATTCGGTGGGCTCACCGTACAACTCGTGTTCTTCAAACACCATCGAATCCAATAAATAGTGAATCGCACAATCATGGAGTGGTTCTTCTCCCCGACCACACACTAAACAATCTCGTCGACAAAAGCATGATGGAACGGAAGCGACTGGCATAGTCTAGCAGGATAAATTGAAAATAAAATTTCAATTAACTTTGAAACGGCACCATAAACTGGACAAGCAAATGAGATGATGGTTGTGGAGAAAGGTTGTGAGTTTATAAAAGGCACCCACTAAAAAAAAAAAAAAAAAAAAAAAAAAAAAAAAAAAAAAAAAAAAAAAAAAAAAATTTTTTTTTTTTTTTTTTTTTTTTTTTTTTTTTTTTTTTTTTTTTTTAGTGAGACATCTCTTCCTTGTCTAGCTCGAGTTGTTCTCTTGAAGTGCTGCGTGTATTACAACTGTCATTTTACTTTTCAATTGTAATGTGACGGCGCGTGACGTCACTTGAATCTGATTGGTCAATTTTCCTTTACAAGCAGATCACAAGTTTGAAATCTCACAGGTTTCATTTGACTGCTGAAGAGGATGGATGAATGTTCTCACTAAAAAAAAAAAAAAAAAAAAAAAAAAAAAAAAAAAAAAAAAAAAAAAAATTTTTTTTTTTTTTTTTTTTTTTTTTTTTTTTTTTTTTTTTTTTTTTTTTTTTTTTTTAGTGAGACATCTCTTCCTTGTCTAGCTCGCTTGGAGTGCTGCGTGTATTACAACTGTCATTCTGAAGGTTGAAAATTATTGACCAATCAGATTCAAGTGACGTCACGCACCATAGACTTAATGTTAAAGGACTTGTGATTTTTTTCAGTGTATGGAATCCACTGGTTCCATGGAATCGGGCTCGAACCTTTCTATCTCGGTAAATTACAATGGGATCGAGTCCAAATTCTTTCCATGGGGGGTTCATGGGACCCCCCCCCTGGTGAACCGGAAATGGCGATATCTCGGCTTCTATGGGGCCTTTATAGACGTGTGACCCCTCAAACGATTCAGAATCGTTTGTAGTGTACAATGACATTTTTGGTTTAGACCTAGACCCCCTGGTTGAGGGTCTAGGCTAAAAAAGCCCATTTGGCCTGTTTTAGATTTTCTCCTCATCTAAAGGTCCGATTTCCAAACTGTTTACGTTGTTGGATAGACTATAAAAGGACCTATCGTTTGATAATATGAATATGGACTTTGGTACTGGGTTTGGATCCTAGGCTCCAAAACGTATCGACCCTACGAAGGGGCCTAGCTCGGAACCTTGGGGTCATAAGGTAGGGGTCTAACCTATCCACCTGTTTGGAATGACAAGCCCTTTCAAATAATACCCCTTACTAGACCCTACCCCCCATAGGAGGGTCTCTAGGGTTACAGAAAAGGTGGCCCATAGGCTTAATGTGATTTTTTCGCATTGAAATGCTATGGAATCAAGTACAAACCTTCTATCTCGGTAAATTACGGTCGGATTGGGTCCAAACTTTTTCCATGGGGGGTCATGGGGACCCCCCCTGGTGAACCGGAAGTCGCGATATCTCGGCTCCTATGGGGCCTTTATAGACGTGTGACCCATCAAAAGATTCAGAATCGTTTGTAGATTACAATGATATTTTTGGTTTGGATCTAGACCCCCTGGTTGAGGAACTAGGCTAAAAAAGGCCATTTTGGCCTGTTTTAGATTTTCTCCTCATCTAAAGGTCCGATTTCCAAACTGTTTACGTTGTTGGATAGAACATAAAAGGACCTATCGTGTGATGCTATGGATATGGACATTGGATACCGGGTTTGGATCCTAGGCTCCAAAACGTATCGACACTAAAAAGGGACCTTGCTCAGCCCCAACGCCCCTAAGGTAGTCGAGTCACCTATCCATCTGTTTGGAATGTCAAGCTCTTTCGAATGATACCCCTTACAAGACCCTACCCCCATAGGAGGGTCTCTAGGGTTAAAAAACAGGTGTAACCTTGTCTTGAACCTATCTCGGCTTCTATGGAGCCGATAAGCTTTTGCAACATGTCAAATGAAAGAGACGAGCCAGTAGATGGCAACACTCTACACGCTTTTGCCGTACCCCCCATAGGAGGGTCTCCAATGAGTGAAAAAAAACAAAATTCAGAGGCAAATTGCGGAGTTTCTATGGCACCTATAAACTTGAATTGCACATTGTATGACGTGGGCTTCAAGCCCTGTCGAATCATGTACAACTCTTGGGTATACCCCCCATAGGAGGGTCTGCAATGAGTGAAAAAAAACAAAATTCAGAGGCAATTTCCTGGGTTCCTATGGCACCTATAAACTTGAAATGCATTGTATGACGGGGATTTAATGTCCTCGTCATACAATGTGCAATTCTTGGGTATAGGTGCCATAGGAGGGTCTCGAGAGTCAAAAAACGAACCAACTTCAAAGTTAATTTCCTGGGTACCTATGGCACCTATAAACTTGAATTGCACATTGTATGACGGGGATTTAAAGTCCACGTCATACAAGGTACAATTCTTGGGTATACCCCCCATAGGAGGGTCTGCAATGAGTGAAAAAAAACAAAATTCAGAGGCAATTTCCTAGGTTCCTATGGCACCTATACCCAAGAATTGCACATTGTATGACGAGGACATTAAATCCCCGTCATACAATGCATTTCAAGTTTATAGGTGCCATAGGAACCCAGGAAATTGCCTCTGAATTTTGTTTTTTTTCACTCATTGCAGACCCTCCTATGGGGGGTATACCCAAGAGTTGTACATGATTCGACAGGGCTTGAAGCCCACGTCATACAATGTGCAATTCAAGTTTATAGGTGCCATAGAAGCCCCGCAATTTGCCTCTGAATTTTGTTTTTTTTCACTCATTGGAGACCCTCCTATGGGGGGTACGGCAAAAGCGTGTAGAGTGTTGCCATCTACTGGCTCGTCTCTTTCATTTGACATGTTGCAAAAGCTTATCGGCTCCATAGAAGCCGAGATAGGTTCAAGACAAGGTTACACCTGTTTTTTAACCCTAGAGACCCTCCTATGGGGGGTAGGGTCTTGTAAGGGGTATCATTCGAAAGAGCTTGACATTCCAAACAGATGGATAGGTGACTCGACTACCTTAGGGGCGTTGGGGCTGAGCAAGGTCCCTTTTTAGTGTCGATACGTTTTGGAGCCTAGGATCCAAACCCGGTATCCAATGTCCATATCCATAGCATCACACGATAGGTCCTTTTATGTTCTATCCAACAACGTAAACAGTTTGGAAATCGGACCTTTAGATGAGGAGAAAATCTAAAACAGGCCAAAATGGCCTTTTTTAGCCTAGTTCCTCAACCAGGGGGTCTAGATCCAAACCAAAAATATCATTGTAATCTACAAACGATTCTGAATCTTTTGATGGGTCACACGTCTATAAAGGCCCCATAGGAGCCGAGATATCGCGACTTCCGGTTCACCAGGGGGGGTCCCCATGACCCCCCATGGAAAAAGTTTGGACCCAATCCGACCGTAATTTACCGAGATAGAAGGTTTGTACTTGATTCCATAGCATTTCAATGCCAAAAAATCACATTAAGCCTATGGGCCACCTTTTCTGTAACCCTAGAGACCCTCCTATGGGGGGTAGGGTCTAGTAAGGGGTATTATTTGAAAGGGCTTGTCATTCCAAACAGGTGGATAGGTTAGACCCCTACCTTATGACCCCAAGGTTCCGAGCTAGGCCCCTTCGTAGGGTCGATACGTTTTGGAGCCTAGGATCCAAACCCAGTACCCAAAGTCCATATCCATATTATCAAACGATAGGTCCTTTTATAGTCTATCCAACAACGTAAACAGTTTGGAAATCGGACCTTTAGATGAGGAGAAAATCTAAAACAGGCCAAATGGGCTTTTTTAGCCTAGACCCTCAACCAGGGGGTCTAGGTCTAAACCAAAAATGTCATTGTACACTACAAACGATTCTGAATCGTTTGAGGGGTCACACGTCTATAAAGGCCCCATAGAAGCCGAGATATCGCCATTTCCGGTTCACCAGGGGGGGTCCCATGAACCCCCCATGGAAAGAATTTGGACTCGATCCGATTGTAATTTACCGAGATAGAAAGGTTCGAGCCCGATTCCATGGAACCAGTGGATTCCATACACTGAAAAAAATCACAAGTCCTTTAACATTAAGTCTATGGTGCGTGACGTCACTTGAATCTGATTGGTCAATAATTTTCAACCTTCAGAATGACAGTTGTAATACACGCAGCACTCCAAGCGAGCTAGACAAGGAAGAGATGTCTCACTAAAAAAAAAAAAAAAAAAAAAAAAAAAAAAAAAAAAAAAAAAAAAAAAAAAATTTTTTTTTTTTTTTTTTTTTTTTTTTTTTTTTTTTTTTTTTTTTTTTTTTTTTAGTGAGAACATTCATCCATCCTCTTCAGCAGTCAAATGAAACCTGTGAGATTTCAAACTTGTGATCTGCTTGTAAAGGAAAATTGACCAATCAGATTCAAGTGACGTCACGCGCCGTCACATTACAATTGAAAAGTAAAATGACAGTTGTAATACACGCAGCACTTCAAGAGAACAACTCGAGCTAGACAAGGAAGAGATGTCTCACTAAAAAAAAAAAAAAAAAAAAAAAAAAAAAAAAAAAAAAAAAAAAAAAAAAAAAAAAAAAAAAATTTTTTTTTTTTTTTTTTTTTTTTTTTTTTTTTTTTTTTTTTTTTTTTTAGTGGGTGCCTTTTATAAACTCACAACCTTTCTCCACAACCATCATCTCATTTGCTTGTCCAGTTTATGGTGCCGTTTCAAAGTTAATTGAAATTTTATTTTCAATTTATCCTGCTAGACTATGCCAGTCGCTTCCGTTCCATCATGCTTTTGTCGACGAGATTGTTTAGTGTGTGGTCGGGGAGAAGAACCACTCCATGATTGTGCGATTCACTATTTATTGGATTCGATGGTGTTTGAAGAACACGAGTTGTACGGTGAGCCCACCGAATTGAGAGTGGAGCAAATTTTACAGAATGGAAAAGTTTTTTTACCCCAAGTCATACACATGACGGATGAAAACAGCAATTGTTGGCAAAGAATGTACCGCTTTATCAAAGATGGTGGTTGGAGATACTTAATAAACTCATAATGTACAGTAAAGCATTGAAAACATTTCCAACACTCTTGTCAAGATGTAAAATAAAATGTAGACAACGTTGTGTAAAAAAAAAAAAAAAAAAAAAAAAAAAAAAAAAAAAAAAAAAAAAAAAAATTTTTTTTTTTTTTTTTTTTTTTTTTTTTTTTTTTTTTTTTTTTTTTTTTTTTACACAACGTTGTCTACATTTTATTTTTTTCCTGATGGAGAGTATAAAAGCTCCAGTGCTTTCCGTTGCTCCTCACACACGCTCAGTGTTTCCTCGAGTCAACATGTGGTTCAAACTCTTTTGCCCAATCAACACTATCCGTTGGCTGCCATGGTGGGACGAGATGGCAAGCTCTACTTTCGACTAGTCGACGTTGGAGCTCTCTTGGGTCGATCCAAAGTGTACGAATTTGCCAAACGTTACGACAACCTGGTCATTCAAGGCAAGGATGTGCTGCCGCCTTACAAACGCTATCCAATCATGACTCAAAAGTCTAAACTCGTGACTCCCGATGTCGTCTTTAGCATTTTGAATGCTGAACTTCGTCGTTGGCCGAGAGTTTTGCCTCAGTCTCCAAATGGGCTTTGCTTTGG
>BMAO01029240.1:0-21384 GCA_019973975.1 Trichonephila clavata
TTTGAAATTTTGCACTTTGCTATTCTGGTGAATCAGTATTTTCGACGAAACATCGTATGAATAAGAAAATAGATTATAATTCCAATAAAATTAAATAACAGGAATGAGATGACACAAAACTGATGACCATTTGGCACCACAGTCAAAGAATCATCATATTTTTGAGAAATTAGATGCATTTGGAAATTTGTAGAAACATCGTGGATAAGTATTTCACTAGAAATATCAAGAAACGATAAAAAAGGACACCCTAGCCTATATAAAAATGATAAATATAATGAATTATTCAATACAAGAAACAGGATAGCGACTGTGCATCACATTGACCCGATATTGTGACCACGGATTGTGCTGTCGGATGAGAAAATGAACTATGGGAAATGTAAAATATAATACTTTTCGGTTGTAGGGGAGACTTATATGAAAAGAGAAATGCAATTCCCCACTCATTAAGATTCGAGTAATGGTACAGATTACACTATTCTGAAAATAATATCTGCATGTCTTTACGAAACAGCTCGATCACAACCATACAAGTAAAACGTGACATACTTTCAACACATTAAAAAAGGTTAACACGTAAGAGCTAGAGGCTTACTCAAGCAATGCCTTTCCTTGATTATTTGTTTCTACATATACAAAGTATGAGTGATATTCCTTAGACGTTTCCGAGTTTTTGCCTCACCGTTCATTTATTATTTGTAATTGCATGTTTTTATATTGACTCACATATAATCTTACCATAAATGCAATAAATAATTTAGATTGAAGGTTTTTAAATGTGAGATTTGAGTATTATTCTCATTTAACGAAATATTCCGTATTTTTCTTAAGAAATATATTTTTTCCCATATTATGTAAATAGCAGAAAATGGTATTTTTTTTTTTTTAAAGAAGAATTGAAAGGCTTGAAATGTATTCATTTCCGTGAATATATTTCATAAAAACGCTAATAATGAGTATCTTTTCTAAATATATTCTGGAATCAGAATAAATTCTCAAAATATTAAAAGAAGGAAGAAATGATATTTTCATATCGAGAACTAATTACTTATTAAGTCATAAAAACCTTACTGAAAAGCACAAGCCATTATTGAAATATATCATTCTAAGTATTCCATTAAATTTTAGAAATTTCAATTGGAAACAAAACAGGGTAATATTTCATAAATTCACCATAATAAATATCTAGGTCACATTCATGAATATCTACATCATCACACAAGTTATTTTAAAATTTCAATTTTATTTAATGTTATGATAAATATTACACTTAATTTTAAATAAATTTACAAAATGTAAGAGGACTTGATATTTTTAAGCAAAAAAAAATTTTTTTAAAATACAGTGGCAAAAAAATTCTTTCCATTTTAGTTTGAATTTTGGAAATCGAATTTTAAAAAGCAGAATATGGTATTATCTATCTTAGAATTTAATGAGTAATGAACAAGATATTTAATTAAAGGTACCTAAAAAGCATACTTTAGATTTAATAAACATTTTCCTATAAATGTTTAAAAAACGATTAATGCTCTAGAATTAAATATACAAAAGAAATGTTCCTTGAAGAAAACAATAAAATCATTTTTATTGGTCAAAACTAATACATTCAAGTCATAAAAAAACATTAGGCCATTCATAATAATAATAAAAAATAAAAATGACGATATAAAGAATAGGCATAATCGTTACGAATATATATAATAACCCATTTATGTGCAAATAATTGACTCAAAATTGTTAAACGATTGATTTTACTAATTTGTATGTTTGAAAATGACGTCAAGCGAAAACTCTTCCAAAAAAAAACACTTAAATTTCCAAATTTTTCCAAAGAGTAAATCTTTATAAAAATGCTGTCTTTCAAAATTAGTGATAGTAATTATCTAAAAACTAAGGATTTATTTGCGATGAGTAAGCAAATGTTTTTTTAAATGATCACTGCGAGAGAGAGCTTTATTGCATACTTCACAAACATAACACGTTTCCTTGTTATGAATACTTAAATGTCTCTTTAATTTAAAATGTGAAAAAAAGCCTTGTTGCATATTTCACAAACATGAGACTTTTCCTTGGTATGAATACGCAATGATGTTTAAATGAATACTTGCAGAAAAGACTTGTTGCAATTTCACAAACATGAGGCTTTTCCTTTGTATGAATACGTAAATGTCTCTTAAAACTTTTTCTATCAGAGAAAGCCTTTTTGCACGCTTCACAGACATAAGGCTTTTCCTTGGTATGAATACGCAGATGGGTTTTTAAGATGCTACTATGAGAAAAAGACTTGTTGCATATTTCACAAACATAGGCTTTTTTTTTTTTTTTTTTTTTTCTATTCACAAACATGAGGCTTTTCCTCGGTATGAATGCTCATATGTCTGCTTAAATGAGAACTTTGAGAAAAAGACTGATTGCATACATCACAGACATAAGGCTTTTCCTTGGTATGAATACGCAGATGACTTTTTAAGGTGCTAATATGAGAAAAAGACTTTTTGCATATTTCACAAACATGAGGCCTTTCCTTGGTATGAATAATCATATGAATGCTTAAATAACCCTTTTGAGAAAAAGACTGCTTGCACACTTCACAGACATAAGGCTTTTCCTTGGTATGAATAAGTAGATGACTTTTTAAGGTGCTATTATTAGAAAAAGACTTGTTGCATATTTCACAAACATGAGGCTTTTCAATGGAATGAATAAGTAAATGTCTTTTTAAATTATCCCTTCTAGAAAAAACCTTTTGGCATATTTCACAAACATGAGTCTTTTCGTCATGAATGCATCTATGTGACCTTAACCCTTTCGGGACGAAGGACGCAAACGCGTGCATACCGCCAGGGCCGGAGGTTTCCATCGCGAATGTCACACAGGCCGGAGGGTTTTGCGTTGTTAAGCCTAAAGCCATAAAAATACCGCAATATAAACTTGTTGTTCAATATTATTCTGTATATTATACGAACAGTATATATGCTTCAAATATTTCGTAATAATATACTTTATTTACTTCAGACAAATTTTGTCTACCAGATCTACATGCATCTCAAATCTTATGGACATAGAATGCCCTCTATTGCCGAAAAAATGAGCTTAAAAAACGTTCCAAATCCCTGGCGCACCAGTGAGTCGCTAGGCCTGTGAGGAAGAAATACGCTGGCGCAGATACGCGACGCTCGTCTCCTGGCAGTATTTCGTGCTGGTCCCGAAGGGGTTAACAATGGCAGTCTAAAGAAAATTTCGCGATATATTTCACAGATATAAGGTTTTTCCTTTGCTTTTTAGCATTCAAGAGATGGTTAAAATTGTCATTTCGATCGTAAGAAATCTTCCTAAAAGAACTAGATAACTATTCGTTCTTAATACTCACCGAATAAAGAAAACTAATTTCTACACGCTTCTTACGAATACCGTTTTATATTTTCATATGTTTGAATGAGAATAAAATCCTTTAATGCGATACTGAAATAGTAATGGGAGTTTCTTCCGTCTTCATAAATTATGATCTATACAACATGCAACTCCTGGCGACGTGCCATTTTTTTTAACATAAACTGTTGTGCAACTGGAGCAAAAATCCTCCAAAAATTAGCTCATCAGTGTGATTCAGGTCAGAAGAATCCCTATAAAAACAAAAAAAATGCATCATTTATTTTCTAGTAGTAAGCATTTCATTCTACTTTTAAATAACACTGCAATACACAAAACTATTAAATTTCGATAGTTAAACTCTAAATCAAGTCTACATTCCGTGGGTTGATCTGAATCCTCTGCACTGTTTCAAGATAGAATTCAATTTAGTACCCTCCAAAAATATTTCATCTTTTAATCTACACTTTTTTTACATTTTCAGAATTTCTAACTCTTTAAACTTTATTAGAAATATTGTTTTGTTTTTATGATTAGTTTTTATACTAAGTTTATGCTAATCATAAATAATTTTAACAGCCAATCCCCCCCCCCCTGTTCTCTTTGTTTCCTCAGAAAAATTGTTATTTTTAAAATACTTTGAATTCTCTATGTCATTGACTTTATTTCTGTTATTTGATTAGTTCAATACTTGAAATTAGAAACTTGTAGGTTCCTTCGATATCAATAACACTAGGCAACACAAAAAATGTTTATGGCTCAAAAAGAGTTTATTATGAAATATTTTGGCCCGATAAACACGAAAATCAACATAAAAACTTTAGATTAGCTCTTGTTTTCAAGAATCAGAACTCCTCTTTACTCATAAAGCTGTACTTTCACTCATCTTTGCTTTCTGCGTATTATCTTGTGATGATCATTTGAGTGGGTAGATGGAAGCGCTTGCCTCAGGATCAATTTTTTTAATTCTACGAAAGGCGTGTAACAGCAACTTCTTCAGGTATGTTTGGAGCACCAGAAGAACAAACAAAAGTGCAAGATTCAAATGACGTTCACTGTTTTTCGACTTAGAACTTAAGGTAAATCAATTCAACTATATTTAGGTCTTAAAGACTGCTTGTATCAGTTACGTGGTGCAACTACGTTGTGCCGGAAATTGTTAAAAAGCAGTTTCACTTAAACAAATCACCCAAATTTTTCCATTTCCTGCATTCGAAACAGAATGCCACGAAACTGTGTTAATAATCTTGATAACTTTCGTAATGTTTGTAGTGAAATGTCTTTTGCAGCTCAGAAGCAAATCATCAGCCCAGTTGTAGAGACAGCTTACTTCCTTAACTTCGGATTGAAAGTAGAACAGGATAAACCATGGGCCTCCCGCGTATGTTGTACCTCTTGCTCATTGAGACTGTGATAGTGGCTGGGTGGGGAAAAACGTGCAATGAGGTTTGCTGTGTCCATGATTTGGCGTGAGCCAACAAACCATGTTGACAATTTTTATTTCTGTTTGGCGCCCTCCATGAACATGGGCTGGTCAAGAAAGACCATTTGTAGTAACCATGCGTTCCATTCAGTTGGTTCCTCACTCAGCTGATGTCAATTCTTGATCTTCCTAAAAAGTATGAAATTGTAAGGGATTATGTTGAGAAGAATTCATTAGACCTGGGACATCCCATGACCCAGATTTCGAGAAAGAAGATTTGAATGAACTCCACATACTAAATTAAGCAGAATTGAGTGGAAATTTTGACTTGCCAAAGCAGAAGGCAAAGCTTCCGACATCCAGACTGCAGCAATGGAATCTACTCCTAACAGGCATCAGCATTACAGAGTACAGGACTCGTGAAAAGAATCTTCTTCATTTCTTTGAGAAGAAAGAACATGTGGTTACATGTATCGATGTCAATGGCTTGATGAATTCCATGAACATCAGTTATGATCCAAATAACTGGAGGTTGTTTATAGACTCTTCAAAGCTTAGTTTCAAAGCAGTATTAGTACACAACGGCAAACTCCTTCCTTCACTCCCATCGGACATTCCATTTACGTGAAGGAACCTTATGCAAATGTCAAATTACTTCTAGAGTTATTAAAATACGAGGAACATAATGGCAGATCTTTGGTGACTTAAAAGTCATTGTTTACTCATGGAAATTCAGTTATGCTGTTCCAAAGTACTGCTGTTTTCTGTGTTTGTGGGACAGTAGAAATCGAAAATCGCACTACATGCAAGACAAATTGCAGTCTAGAAATCTGAAATCCGGTGAGAGAAATGTCCCAAATGATCCTCTAGTAAACCAAAATGACATTCTGCTTTCACCCCTGCACATTTAAGCAGATTCATGAGGAATTTTGTAGAATCCATGAACAAGAATGGAGAGGTTTCAAATACCTTAGGTCGAAATTTCCAAGATAGAGTGATGTAAAGTTTAAGGAAGGAATCTTTGTAAGCCCTGAAATGCGCAAAATCATGAAGGACTTCATTTTGGATCAAATTCCGTATGGGAAAGAGAAAGCAGCCTCCGAAGCCTTAAAAAGTGTAGTACGAGGATTTCTAGGCAGCAAAAAAAGATGAGAACTATCAACAGTTGGTGAAAGGACTTCTACAAAAGTTCCATGAACTAGGATGCAATATGCCTCTAAAAATCTATTTTTTTTACATTCCCATCTTGATCCCTCCCCTAAGAATTGTGGAGCTGTAAGAGTTGAGAACACGGTAAAAGTTTCAAAGCAATGAAACGTATATATCAGGGTCGTTGTGATGAATCAATAGTCACAGACTACTGCTGGACAGTTATAAGGGATACTCGGGCTTCGACATACAAAAAGCAATCCAAAAAGAAATAAACTAAAAAATACTACTGATTTCTAACATGAACACTGTTTCTTGAAACATGACTTGTATAGTATTGTATTTACTAGTTAATATAATGTTTTTTTCTTCAAATTTACCCATAAATTGATGAATTGGCTGTGATATATCTTAAAAACAAGAGCTAATAAATAAACTTCATTTACATATTCGTTTTTTAACCCAAAATTAACCAGGTTATTTAAAACTAGGAAACAGATAAAAAGTTGTTTGTTGTTGCCTAGAGTTTTTAGTTATTTCATAGAATAGCTAGTTATTTCATGTAATAAAAAACTAGGTAAAGTATCAATTTTTTTTTATTATATACTTTAACTGACTTGTCTAGTTATTTCATGAAATACCTAGTTATTCTATGAAATAACTGAATTATACACTGTAACAGTAACATATAATTATATATCTTGTAGTGGGGTGACAGTTTTTTAGTTTCAGTAGCAGAGTTTTTTCAAATATTAATTCATTAATTAAATTAAAAAATGAATCAATGTTAACAAACAAAAATAATACTACAACAGCATATATAGAAAGTAAAATCGTTCATTGTGTCTCTGTAGCGCATAGGACTTTTAATCCAAAGTACATGGGTTTGAATCCCACTTAGGATGGCCTAATTTCTGAAAATGTGATTTCTTTTTTACTATACTATTTAATTAGAACAAATAGTAACAAACAAACAAAAAAATAGTCCAAAACTATACATAGAAAGAAGAATGGAAAATTACATGGAAAACCACTTTCCATTTTGTCAAAATATTGTGATTCTGTCAGATGTATATATAAATTTTAATTTTAACTATTTAATAAAAAGAAACTAAAGTAAAAATTTTCTTTGTTGGCTTAAGTAGGAATTGATTTTAAATTTTTTTTCTTTTACATTAATTGTTTATTTTTTATATTATAGTTTACACAAGGAACACACACACCTTAAGGATTATGTTGTGGGATTTACTTCATAGAATTAGCAGCATTAGGCTATTGCCCTGCTGGTGATGTAACACAGAAGATATATATATATATATATAGTAACATAAAATGAAAGAAATACATGGCATAATAAAATTGATAATACAAAATAATATCACTAACAAAGCTAGAAGATTCAAACCAGATTTAAAGAAACACACTTTAAAAATAATGGAAGAGTCTATTATAGAAGAATTAACTAAGCGTATGTATAACATGGAACAGAATTAGAACTTTAAAATGTAAGAAGCCAAAAGAGTCAATAGACTAAAATGAAGACCTGTTATGATTTCTAAAGCTGTTGCTGAATTAGGACCAGCAAATTAGGGTTAAATATATTTTATGGATCCTACCTTCCCCTGTTCAGCAGAAACTTTATACATAACAGGAAAACATACCAATATTGAAAAGTTAGGCCTAAAACCAACCACGTGTAATTTGCAACCAAAAGAAAAATAAAATAAAAATAATAGAAAATATGAAAGGAAATGAATCCTAACAAAATACAAATAAAAATAATTTTGAAAAGTAATAATGAAGCAAAAACTTACATGAAAAAATGCAAATAACCGGAGAGCGGGAAAAACTGTACGTACGAGAACAGTACGCTAAATGATCCTTAAAAATGATGTGTTAAGTTGATAAAGCCAGATGCAAAAATTAGTGGCGCCACCTGGATAGTTTTTTTGTAATTAAACAAAGCAAACTAAAACAAATTGAAAATAATAAAAAAGAGAAGGAGAAAAAACAAAGAATAATACTTAAACTTTGAAAAGGAGAATTAGAGAGATAATTTAGACATATATTTAAAAATGAAATTACTTGGATAGTTGTATTCCAAGCAATTATTGCGGAATAGCTTAAAATTATTTTGCTTAACATCATTATCTGTGACTAAATCGTTATTTCTTTTTATAAAATTTAAGATGATATTTCTAAAAATAGATAGAGAGAGAGAGATGTAGGTTACTTTCCCAAAAAGGCATTTTAATAATGTTAAAATCAAAAGAGTCTCTTTTATCAAAAATATTACTAATTAGTATATTATTCTTAACAATTAATTGTAGGTCTAAAAAGTTTGCAGAGTCATTATTGTAATTGGTTTTTAATAATTTCAGATATAGGGGATAATATTTAAAACTAGGAACAAAATTTACTATATTACTAAAGATGATTAAGTCATCTATGTATCTAAAAAAGTAACAAGAATCTATACTAATGTTATCATATTCATAAAAGTGCAGATAAATATTGGCTAAACAGTTACTCGCAGGTCCTCCTTGTGGAAGACCTTTAATTTGCTGATAATAAGAGTTATTGTGAAAAATATAATTTTCATATAGTACTAGATGAATAATTGAAAGATATTTATCATACTTAATTATTTTATTCAAAGAATATTTGTTATAGGCTATTTTGAGAATTTTAACCATATCCCCAATATCTATGGAATTAAATAAATCTTCAAAGTCATAGGTGTGAATAGAAGTAATTTTTTTATCTTGCATGTACTTAATGATATCCAAGCTATTCTTAACTATAATCGAATTATCAATACTGTCTAATGTGGATTGAATAACCTTTTGTAGCTTTCTACCCGGAAGTGTAATATAACTTTTAAAGCCGTTTGTTATAGTCCTAAATTTAATAGGATTTTTATGAAATTTTGGAGTTAAGAAAATATGAGGGAATTTAATATCCGAAATGCGTAAATCTAATTTATTATAAAAAGCAGAAATTCGATTAAAAATGTCTCTATTGCTAAAATTAGATTTTTTAAAAGCATTATTATTATGAAAATGTCTATTAAGCATATCAGCATACAACCATTTGCAAATAATTGCATAATTACCCGGAACTTTATCAACATAAACAATAATGATATTCTTTTGTAGTTCTACAATATGATGCTTAAGATTTTTGTAAATTAATCCACAATCAGTTTTATAGTTATTTTTCAGTAACTCTTTTAAAACATTGCATTTAAATTCATTAAAAGCTTCAATAGGAAAAGTGTATTTAATTGCTAATTTAGTAATGAAGTTACAAATATCTTTAGAGATTTGTTTTTTTATGGCATTATTATTATTGGAGATCATTAATCTATAACTAGTACCTTTTGACATAATTTCCCTAAGAGTATTATCTTCAACAATATTTAAATTGCCAGTTACAACATGTTTGTGATGCTCGTTTATAAATTCAGGATAATCCTTACAATTACAAAGAAAGGTATTATTTTGCAAATCATTAATCTTATTGTAGTTAAAAATTGAGCTACCCATTTTTTTATTATACTTAAAAGCCTTTTTAATGCAAACATTATTGATAGGTAAGCAATGCACATATTTATTAAATGTTTTTGAAAAATTAATGTTATTATAGGATTTATTCATGAATAAAATTGTACAATACTCAGTAGTACTATTTACCAAATCTTTATCTTTTATATTGAATTTATGAATGAGAAAATTAATAATATCTTTAATAATATGTAAGGCATGGCAATCTTGAAAATTATGCTTATCAAGGATAACTTTAGTATACTTGATTTCTTTTTTGTTCAAACCAAACAGGAAATATTATATATTATTTTAAGAATTTAGACAGACATTGGTTCAGCTGAAACTTTTATGTCTGGGAATATCAATAAAAATCGAAATATTCTGTTCTTATTATTCAAAAGTTGGGATTATTTTTTAAGGGATATTATTCAGAGAAAATAATTGTTCATATTTTTTTTAAACTATTTGTGCACTTTTACTTATTTTTCTTCTTTTTATATTTAGTAGCTATTAAATCCCTTATTTTTTCATTTTAATCCTATCAGATATATACATTTATAATAATTTATTATAGAAGGTATCAAAGCTTTGAATTTTATTACATAATTACATGAATAATTATTTCCCTTGAAATAAATTGTTCTACAAGTTTAATATAAGCAAAAGTTATTTTCCCACTGGGGTTGACACATTGGATGTCTTTCCGTTTCTATGAGTTTATCAAAATCATTTGAAATATAGAAATATTTGATGAACTTCTATTATGGAGCACTTCTGAAAGATGATTGTTTTACTTATTTATCAAATGACAGTTTTATTTTTCTTCATAACACATACATAAGTAGCAAAATATAATTTTTACACTGACTAACACCATATTAAAATATTAGATATTTAAAGTTAAATGCTGTATGTTTTAATATATGAAGCGAATATTTTTTTCTATAAATCAATAATAATAGGTCAAAAATCGGAGAAATTCGAAATATTTTCTTTGATTTTTAGAAAAAATTTATGATAAATAATTCATTTTTGTTTCCAGACAGATATTCCTCAAAATCCACATTCACAGTACTTTTTCATTATGCCTTAACTGAAAAATATATTAAGAATCATAAAAGAAAGTAAGCATTAAGAAAAATATAGGAGTTATAAGTTATTTAGTTAGAAAAAAGCAGTAATGCTCTAGATATTACTATCACATAATCCTGGAAATTTTCAGGCAGTTATTCCCAAATAGTTTTTGCAACTCTAGACAATTCACAATATACTAATATATGATAGATTCAATTTAATAAAAATCTAACAGCATCTACCTAATCGACTTAAATTTATATTTTAAAAAAAAAACATTTATTCAATGTTATAATGGAATACTACGTTTAAATTTAAGCAATACTGTAGTAATTTGGTTTTTTCTTGTTTTGAAGCCATTTAAGATACAATAAATCGTTATCTTAGTATTCAACTAAATTATCAAAAAATAAAGATAAAGCTCTTAGCAAAATATCCTATTGAGTCCTGAATTAAATATTTATACAAGCTTTGAATCTAAATCTGCATAAAAAGCAAGATTTTACATTTATAATGCATTAATTTACTTTCGATATGTTTTTATAAAAATTATTACATATGTCATATATTAAAAAATAAACAATATTTAAAAATGAATAGGGAATAATTTTATAACAAAAACAATATACTCTTGCATATCTTAATTAAAACTAGCTTTCATGGCCCGGCGTTGCACGGGCTGTTACCGTGGGTATAACTTAATCCTCATGTTAATTTCCTCCTTTTATTCTAACGCCAACACTTTGGTGTGGGTTTGACGCGTACGATGTGAGTGCATGACCCGTGAGTGTGTGTCATGGCTTTGTTGCTTAACATTTTCCCTTCGCTTCACAAATTCTCGATTCTAGTACCACTGAAGACCCGCCGTGTAGGGGAAAGATGCACTTAAAATCTGTCGAGAGCACAAACGTCCTCCCGTTGGTGTGGTGTGGTAGTTAGGAGAGGGGGTGCCAGCTCAGGTGTCATCCGCGTCACTTGACCATGGTTCAAAATTACGCTGACCGTCCCCAAAAGGCCTCATGTAGCTGAACAGTGGGACGTTAATATTCACTCAATCTTCACAAATTCAGCACTTACAATATTATTTTTCACAATTACTTTGATATCTTTATTTCTTTCCTCTCCGCTTAGCCCGGCGTTGCACGGGCTTTTACCGAGTGAATAACCTCATCCCCTTGGAAATTTCGTGTTTCCCTCAGGCCGATAGCACTTGTGTATGTGTGTGTATGCGCGCGATGTGAGTGATTTCTTTAACTATGTCATAAAAACTCCCTTTTTCGAAATTTGTTCTTGCGTTGGTGTGGTGTGGTAATTATTAAAGATGGGTGAAAGCTCAGGTGTCGTCCTCGTCACTTGAGCATGGTTGAAAATTTCGACGTCCGTCACCAAAAACCCTCGAATAGGCAAACAGGGCGACTTTAAAAATCACCCACTTACTTTCCAATTCTTTCGTTGCAATTTTTTCCCCCCGGAAACGAAAATGTAGCCTTTTTAAAAATAGTTGTATGCTGTAAAAAAGACAAAGTATAAATTTTTCAAATTACAAAATTTCACTACTATTTTAATTCTTGGAGTAAAATTGTGAGGATTTTTTGAAATATTCGACTCGGGGGAAAAAAGTTTCATGCAATTACCTTTATAAAAGAAGAAATTATTAAATGATTGATTTAAGTATTTTGAGTGTTTTATTAAAATTTGTTCAAAAAAGTTTTTGGCTTTTTTTTAAAATCACTGATTCTAAAAGTTTTAAAAATCATTTTTATTTAAGAGTAACGATGTTGATTCATTTTAGAAAAAATCATAAAATATGCAAAATATCTTTGTTTTCTAAAAAAAAAAAGTTTTTTTTAAATTCTAAAAAAAAAAAAAAAAAAAGATAGTTTTCGGCATTTTATTTTTTTAATCACTGATTCTAAATATCAATGAACTCTTTAAAAATCATTTTCTTTTAAATTCATCGATATTTATAAAATATAAAACTATAACTAAAATATTTTTCGAAATTACTTTGACTTCTTTGTTTCTTTCCTCTCCCCAGGCCCGGCGTTGCACGGGCTTTTACCGAGTGAATAACTTATATATATATAATCCCCAGGGGAATTTCCTTTTTCCCTCATGTCGATAGCACTTATGTGTGTGTATGTGCGCGTTGTCAGTAATTTCTTTAACTATGTCATCAAAACTCCCTTTTTCGAAATTTGTTCTTGTGTTGGTGTGGTAATTAGGAGAGAAGGGTGAAAGTTCAGGTGTCGTCCTCGTCACTTGACCATGGTTGAAAATTCAATGTCCGTCGCCAAAAACCCTCGAGTAGGTGAACAGTGCGACTTTAAAAATCACTCACTCACTTTTGAATTCTTTCGTTGCAATTTTTAGCCCCCCGAAATGAAAACGTAGATTTCTTAAAAATAATTGTATGTTGAAAAAAGACAGAAAAGTTGAAATTTTTCAAATTACAAAATTTCAGTACTACTTTAAATCGTGAAGAAAAATTCAGAGGATTTTTTGAAATGTTCGACACACGGGAAAAAAGTTTCATGCAATTATCTTTTTTCAATGAAGAAATTATTAAATGATTAATTTAAGTATTTTGAGTGTTTTATTATAATTCGTTCAAAAACTGAAACGTAACATTGACCTTCACTAATTCTACCGCGCATGCGCAAAAAACTCAAAAAATCTTCCCAGTGGTTTTTTAAACTTTTCATGATCGCAAAAACGGTACTTTACGAAAATCACAAAAAAAATTTTAAAATCCGTAATTTTTAAGCAATTTTTTCAATCTTCGTACAGATTACAGATTATATTTTTTTACACACGAAAAAAAAGTTTCGTGCGATAATTTTAATAAATAACGAAGTTATTCAACGTTGAGTAAAAATTTGGTCTAATATTTAAAAAATCGCAGAAAAAAAGTTTTGGTCATTTTATTTTTTAAATGAATGGATCTAAAAGAGAAAGGCTTGAAGTTACTTAGTGTAGAATATCGATTTAATAACACGAAAATAAATTCATACGCAACGATTTAGAAATAATGTTCATAAAAACTCATAAAACTATTCTGATGCTTGATTTAAAAAAAAATCATTTATTTTATAATAGATAGTTTTTAGGAATCTAAAATAATAAAATAATTTTCAGGTTTTCATTAATCAATCAATCGTTACTTACAGTTAGCTTAAAAATGTCTCTCTAGAACGTATTTTTATCCTAAATAATAGGCGATATACTTTTTATTAACAAATAATTAATTTAATAATAAAATAATAGAAACATTCCTTTGATTTTAAAAAAATATATTAATTTAAATCCATTATCAATAAATACTAATAAAAAAAATTCTACAGATAATTCTTGAAACGTTTGGGTGTTTGATTAAACACATGTAAGTGTTAAAAATCCACTTTTGGGGGAAAACCTAGTTATATGCTAACATTCACTGAAAAAAACATTAAAAAAAAAAGAATACTATTTGATAAAAACATTTAATTTTTTTAATTTTAATTTTATAGTTTTTCATTCCACTCTGTGTTAATTAAATTATTTAAACACGTATCTGCGAAAAAAAGTATATTATAAAAAACTAACTTATTAATTATTTTCTAATAAAATTGATTAAAATTGCTCATTTAGCAATTAATTGTGACATACCATTTGCTTACATAATGGCAGCACTGAAAATGAAGTAAATTTCAGATCAGTGGGGATGCAGCAAGTGAATTCAATCATTGAAGAAGTTATTCAATGTGAAGTAAAAATTGAGACTACTTTTTAAAATTCTTTAAAAAAAGTTTTGGGAATTTTATTTTTTAAATGAATGGATCTAAAAGAGAAAGGCTTGAAGTTAATTAGTGTAGAATATCGATTTAATAACACGAAAAGTAATGTGTGGCGACGCAATGTCCAGTAGGAGAAAAAATTTAAGACAAGTATGAAAAGAGCGACCGGCGGGTTTCTGCGAGGCGTACACCCTCCTTTGCATTGACCGCGCACGGCAGTGCTGCAGTTATAGTCTTGAGTGTAGCGGGAGCTCTGAGCACTCTGCCACAAGACCAGTTAACCAATGTTTGGCTAAATGTAAAATCGCGTATTTTAAATTATTTTAAAAATCATTACCTTCATTTTAAGGGCATAATTTTTACGTTAATGCTCTCAAACATCACCAACTATTTGCAAAAATAACGTACTTTGAAATAAAAAATGTACAAATTACTACTTTTTAATTTATTTCTCAGAAAAACATAAGTTTACGAAAATCACAATTTTTTTTTAAAAAATCCGTAATTCTGAAGCAATTTTTTCAATCTTCGTATATGTTACGGATAATATTACTGTACACACGGAAAAAAGGTTTTGTGAGATTATCTTCATAAATGACGAAGTTATTCAATGTGAAGTAAAAATTAAGACTACTTTTTAAAAATTCTTTAAAAAAAAAGTTTTGGAAATTTTATTTTTTAAATGAATGGATCTAAAAGAGAAAGGCTTGAAGTTAATTAGTGTAGAATATCGATTTAATAACACGAAAAGTAATTCATACCCAACGATGTAGAAATAATTTTCATAAAAACGCATCTGTTTTAACACTATTTTAAAAAATTCGAAAAAAATGGAAAATATCGTTATTTCACAAAAATAATTATACCATGTCATGGCGAAATAAATGATCTTTCCGATTCTGTAAATATTTTTTGTCTCATTTCGACACCGAAAATTAGATGTCAATTTTAATATGGTGGAAAACGTAAGATTACCGCTCGGCCGAAACAGAAGGGAAGTTCCGCCAAGTAAACAACCGGCAGGAGTAAAACAATTCGGCGTTTTAAGGTTTTTAATTAATATCTTTTTAACTAATTACAATATCGGAATATAAATAGGCAATACGGCTTCCCCGGAAAATTCCCGATCTTTTGGTACCTTCCGCGACTTTCTGCGTGGTGCTGTTCGTGAGAAGATAGACGCACATACATAGATAGATAGATAGATAGATAGATAGATAGATAGATACGTTTGTTTACCTTCGAATTTTAATAGTGTAAGACTAGCTTTCATGGCCCGGCGTTGCACGGGCTGTTACCGTGGGTATAACTTAATCCTCATGTTAATTTCCTCATTTTATTCTAACGCCAACACTTTGGTGTGGGTTTGACGCGTACGATGTGAGTGCATGACCCGTGAGTGCGTGTCATGGCTTTGTTGCTTAACATTTTCTCTTCGCTTCACAAATTCTCGATTCCAGTACCACTGAAGACCCGCCTTGTAGGGGAAAGATGCACTTAAAATCTGTCGAGAGCACAAACGTCCTCCCAATGGTGTGGTGTGGTAGTTAGGAGAGGGGGTGCCAGCTCAGGTGTCGTCCGCGTCACTTGACCATGGTTCAAAATTACGCGGACCGTCCCCAAAAGGCCTCGTGTAGCTGAACAGTGGGACGTTAATATTGACTCAATCTTCACAAATTCAGCACTTACAGTATTATTTTTCAAAATTACTTTGATATCTTTATTTCTTTCCCCTCCGCTTAGCCCGGCGTTGCACGGGATTTTACCGAGTGAATAACCTCATCCCCTTGGAAAAATTTCGTGTTTCCCTCAGGCCGATAGCACTTGTGTATGTGTCTGTATGCGCGCGATGTGAGTGATTTCTTTAACTATGTCATAAAAACTCCCTTTTTCAAAATTTTTTCTTGCGTTGGTGTGGTGTGGTAATTATTAAAGATGGGTGAAAGCTCAGGTGTCGTCCTCGTCACTTGAGCATGGTTGAAAATTTCGACGTCCGTCACCAAAAACCCTCGAATAGGCAAACAGGGCGACTTTAAAAATCACCCACTTACTTTCCAATTCTTTCGTTGCAATTTCTTCCCCCCGGAAACGAAAATGTAGCCTTTTTAAAAATAGTTGTATGCTGCAAAAAAGACAAAGTATAAATTTTTCAAATTACAAAATTTCACTACTATTTTAATTCTTGGAGTAAAATTGTGAGGATTTTTTGAAATATTTGACTCGGGGGAAAAAAGTTTCATGCAATTACCTTTATAAAAGAAGAAATTATTAAATGATTGATTTAAGTATTTTGAGTGTTTTATTAAAATTTGTTCAAAAAAGTTTTTGGCTTTTTTTTAAAATCACTGATTCTAAAAGTTTTAAAAATCATTTTTATTTAAGAGTAACGATGTTGATTCATTTTAGAAAAAATCATAAAATATGCAAAATATCTTTGTTTTCTAAAAAAAAAAAAAAGATAGTTTTCGGCATTTTATTTTTTTATAATCACTGATTCTAAATATCAATGAACTCTTTAAAAGTAATTTTCTTTAAAATTCATCGATATTTATAAAATACAAAACTATAACTATAATATTTTTCGAAATTACTTTGACATCTTTGTTTCTTTCCTCTCCCCAGGCCCGGCGTTGCACGGGCTTTTACCGAGTGAATAACTTATATATATATAATCCCCAGGGGAATTGCCTTTTTCCCTCATGTCGATAGCACTTATATGTGTGTATGCGCGCGTTGTCAGTAATTTCTTTAACTATGTCATTAAAACTCCCTTTTTCGAAATTTGTTCT
Source organism: Trichonephila clavata (assembly GCA_019973975.1). Taxonomy (NCBI): domain Eukaryota; kingdom Metazoa; phylum Arthropoda; class Arachnida; order Araneae; family Nephilidae; genus Trichonephila; species Trichonephila clavata. The sequence continues at coordinate 17,132 of BMAO01029240.1, forward strand.
TGTGTTGGTGTGGTAATTAGGAGAGAAGGGTGAAAGCTCAGGTGTCGTCCTCGTCACTTGACCATGGTTGAAAATTCAATGTCCGTCGCCAAAAACCCTCGAGTAGGTGAACAGTGCGACTTTAAAAATCACTCACTCACTTTTGAATTCTTTCGCTGCAATTTTTTAGCCCCCCGAAATGAAAACGTAGATTTCTTAAAAATAATTGTATGTTGAAAAAAGACAGAAAAGTTGAAATTTTTCATATTACAAAATTTCAGTACTACTTTAAATCTTGAAGAAAAATTCAGAGGATTTTTTGAAATGTTCGACACACGGGAAAAAAGTTTCATGCAATTATCTTTTTTCAATGAAGAAATTATTAAATGATTAATTTAAGTATTTTGAGTGTTTTATTATAATTCGTTCAAAAACTGAAACGTAACATTGACCTTCACTAATTTTACCGCGCATGCGCAAAAATCTCAAAAAATCTTCAAAGTGGTTTTTTAAACTTTTCATGATCGCAAAAACGGTACTTTACGAAAATCACAAAAAAAATTTTAAAATCCGTAATTTTTAAGCAATTTTTTCAATCTTCGTACAGATTACAGATGATATTTTTTTACACAGGAAAAAAAAGTTTCGTGCGATAATTTTAATAAATAACGAAGTTATTCAACGTTGAGTAAAAATTTGGTCTAATATTTAAAAAATCGCAGAAAAAAAGTTTTGGTCATTTTATTTTTTAAATGAATGGATCTAAAAGAGAAAGGCTTGAAGTTACTTAGTGTAGAATATCGATTTAATAACACGAAAATAAATTCATAAGCAACGATTTAGAAATAATGTTCATAAAAACTCATAAAACTATTCTGATGCTTGATTTAAAAAAAAAATCATTTATTTTATAATAGATAGTTTTTAGGAATCTAAAATAATAAAATAATTTTCAGGGTTTTCATTAATCAATCAATCGTTACTTACAGTTAGCTTAAAAATGTCTCTCTAGAACGTATTTTTATCCTAAATAATAGGCGATATACTTTTTATTAACAAATAATTAATTTAATAATAAAATAATAGAAACATTCCTTTGATTTTTAAAAAAAAATATTAATTTAAATCCATTATCAATAAATACTAATAAAAAAAATTCTACAGATAATTCTTGAAACGTTTGGGTGTTTGATTAAACACATGTAAGTGTTAAAAATCCACTTTTGGGGGAAAACCTAGTTATATGCTAACATTCACTGAAAAAAACATTAAAAAAAAAAGAGTACTATTTGATAAAAACATTTAATTTTTTTAATTTTAATTTTATAGTTTTTCATTCCACTCTGTGTTAATTAAATTATTTAAACACGTATCTGCGAAAAAAAGTATATTATAAAAAACTAACTTATTAATTATTTTCTAATAAAATTGATTAAAATTGCTCATTTAGCAATTAATTGTGACATACCATTTGCTTACATAATGCCAGCACTGAAAATGAAGTAAATTTCAGATCAGTGGGGATGCAGCAAGTGAATTCAATCATTGAAGAAGTTATTCAATGTGAAGTAAAAATTGAGACTACTTTTTAAAGATTCTTTAAAAAAAGTTTTGGGAATTTTATTTTTTAAATGAATGGATCTAAAAGAGAAAGGCTTGAAGTTAATTAGTGTAGAATATCGATTTAATAACACGAAAAGTAATGTGTGGCGACGCAATGTCCAGTAGGAGAAAAAACTTTAAGGCAAGTATGAAAAGAGCGACCAGCGGGTTTCTGCGAGGCTTACACCCTCCTTTGCATTGACCGCGCACGGCAGTGCTGCAGTTATAGTCTTGAGTGTAACGGGAGCTCTGAGCACTCTGCCACAAGACCAGTTAACCAATGTTTGGCTAAATGTAAAATCGCGTATTTTAAATTATTTTAAAAATCATTACCTGCATTTTAAGGGCATAATTTTTACGTTAATGCTCTCAAACATCACCAACTATTTGCAAAAATAACGTACTTTGAAATAAAAAATGTACAAATTACTACTTTTTAATTTATTTCTCAGAAAAACATAAGTTTACGAAAATCACAATTTTTTTTTAAAAATCCGTAATTTTGAAGCAATTTTTTCAATCTTTGTATATGTTACGGATAATATTACTGTACACACGGAAAAAAGGTTTTGTGAGATTATCTTCATAAATGACGAAGTTATTCAATGTGAAGTAAAAATTAAGACTACTTTTTAAAAATTCTTTAAAAAAAAGTTTTGGAAATTTTATTTTTTAAATGAATGGATCTAAAAGAGAAAGGCTTGAAGTTAATTAGTGTAGAATATCGATTTAATAACACGAAAAGTAATTCATACCCAACGATGTAGAAATAATTTTCATAAAAACGCATCTGTTTTAACACTATTTTAAAAAATTCGAAAAAAATGGAAAATATCGTTATTTCACAAAAAAAATTATACCATGTCATGGCGAAATAAATGATCTTTCCGATTCTGTAAATATTTTTTGTCTCATTTCGACACCGAAAATTAGATGTCAATTTTAATATGGTGGAAAACGTAAGATTACCGCTCGGCCGAAACAGAAGGGAAGTTCCGCCAAGTAAACAACCGGCAGGAGTAAAACAATTCGGCGTTTTAAGGTTTTTAATTAATATCTTTTTAACTAATTACAATATCGGAATATAAATAGGCAATACGGCTTCTCCGGAAAATTCCCGATCTTTTGGTACCTTCCGCGACTTTCTGCGTGGTGCTGTTCGTGAGAAGATAGACGCACATACATAGATAGATAGATAGATAGATAGATAGATAGATACGTTTGTTTACCTTCGAATTTTAATAGTGTAAGACTAGCTTTCATGGCCCGGCGTTGCACGGGCTGTTACCGTGGGTATAACTTAATCCTCATGTTAATTTCCTCATTTTATTCTAACGCCAACACTTTGGTGTGGGTTTGACGCGTACGATGTGAGTGCATGACCCGTGAGTGCGTGTCATGGCTTTGTTGCTTAACATTTTCTCTTCGCTTCACAAATTCTCGATTCCAGTACCACTGAAGACCCGCCTTGTAGGGGAAAGATGCACTTAAAATCTGTCGAGAGCACAAACGTCCTCCCAATGGTGTGGTGTGGTAGTTAGGAGAGGGGGTGCCAGCTCAGGTGTCGTCCGCGTCACTTGACCATGGTTCAAAATTACGCGGACCGTCCCCAAAAGGCCTCGTGTAGCTGAACAGTGGGACGTTAATATTGACTCAATCTTCACAAATTCAGCACTTACAGTATTATTTTTCAAAATTACTTTGATATCTTTATTTCTTTCCCCTCCGCTTAGCCCGGCGTTGCACGGGATTTTACCGAGTGAATAACCTCATCCCCTTGGAAAAATTTCGTGTTTCCCTCAGGCCGATAGCACTTGTGTATGTGTCTGTATGCGCGCGATGTGAGTGATTTCTTTAACTATGTCATAAAAACTCCCTTTTTCAAAATTTTTTCTTGCGTTGGTGTGGTGTGGTAATTATTAAAGATGGGTGAAAGCTCAGGTGTCGTCCTCGTCACTTGAGCATGGTTGAAAATTTCGACGTCCGTCACCAAAAACCCTCGAATAGGCAAACAGGGCGACTTTAAAAATCACCCACTTACTTTCCAATTCTTTCGTTGCAATTTCTTCCCCCCGGAAACGAAAATGTAGCCTTTTTAAAAATAGTTGTATGCTGCAAAAAAGACAAAGTATAAATTTTTCAAATTACAAAATTTCACTACTATTTTAATTCTTGGAGTAAAATTGTGAGGATTTTTTGAAATATTTGACTCGGGGGAAAAAAGTTTCATGCAATTACCTTTATAAAAGAAGAAATTATTAAATGATTGATTTAAGTATTTTGAGTGTTTTATTAAAATTTGTTCAAAAAAGTTTTTGGCTTTTTTTTAAAATCACTGATTCTAAAAGTTTTAAAAATCATTTTTATTTAAGAGTAACGATGTTGATTCATTTTAGAAAAAATCATAAAATATGCAAAATATCTTTGTTTTCTAAAAAAAAAAAAAAGATAGTTTTCGGCATTTTATTTTTTTATAATCACTGATTCTAAATATCAATGAACTCTTTAAAAGTAATTTTCTTTAAAATTCATCGATATTTATAAAATACAAAACTATAACTATAATATTTTTCGAAATTACTTTGACATCTTTGTTTCTTTCCTCTCCCCAGGCCGGCGTTGCACGGGCTTTTACCGAGTGAATAACTTATATATATATAATCCCCAGGGGA